>JAJTUV010002505.1:0-133651 GCA_021653895.1 Mastomys natalensis
CTTTCTTTGTATTAGGATGCCTGGTGTCAAAATCCAACACGAAAAAAAGATTTATGTGATCTAAAGGAATAACTAGCCCTTACTCCAGAAATAACTTTTCACTCTTGGGTTAGAATCTCTAATTAAATTCAGAGGATACTACCTACAAAAAAGAGGTCATGAGAGTGAGAGAGGGCTGGTTGGGAGAAAAGGCTCCAACAGGGGATGGAGGGGTACAAGAGTGCAATGGGGCAGAGGTAGAAAATACACAACATTCATTATTTAAGCATTTGAAAGTACCTAACAGTGAACAAATTTAAACAATTTCAAAAAAATTAAGTTTTGACAAAAATGTAGAGGGGAGGAACTCTGGTACAGTGTTAGAAACTCAATTGGTCTGAAAAGATAAGCAGAAGTAGAGGGGAAAACATGTGGAAAGTTGATGTGTTGTGATTAGTGCCTCTCCATTCAATCCATATTTATTTTTGAAAAACTGTTTTTGTTTCAGTTGGTGTTGGGATCCGGTTTTAAAGACAAGGTCTGTCTATATATTCCAAGCTGCCTTCTAACTCATGAAGCCACACACGCTGGAGAATAGTCATGGCAATGTATAGCCTTACAGAGCTACGTGTTCTTTCTAGGATCTGCTTATCAAATAAAACAAACTATTGGCATCAAATGTGCCTAAAACACCTTAAAATATACCATATTTATACTTGTAAAAGACATTTGAGTGTATTCTACAGTTTCTTCGTGTAAGAATAAAAGAATAATAAAAAAAGATGTGACACTAAAGGACCTGAATATTATTGTTTGAATGTGCATAAAATAGGAAAACCATTTTTGCAGCATCATGAACATATTGTTTTCTTACAGAAATGTTAGTTCAACTTTAAGTATCGCAAATGTGATTTTCTTTTATCTTATCATTCACTTGAGAGTAACTCTGAAAGTTCATGAAACAACATGGAGAATTTACAAGCAAAGCACAACACTGTAAGAAAACACAAGACCTGCTATTGTTACCTTCCATGGAGAGAAGAGCCTGGAGGATATTTTTATCATGTGAGTCTCCTTCCACTCTGAGTGACAGCTCCTCATGGAGTGCCTGGGCAATGGCGTTTACAGCAGCATGGACTTTGTAGCTATAGTGTGAGGTATTTCATATCCCAATCATGAAAAGAACGTGTGCTCAGGCTGCCATTTTGCTCACATAGACTTGGTTTCATGACACCATGCTGTTTAGTGTATGGACAATTAAATATGTACGACCACACCTCCTGGATAAAGATATCATGAGGGTATTTTCTAGGTTGGACACTTGAGAGAAAATCCTTGAATCCCAGAATTTCATCCATGTGAACAGATAATGATAACCCTCCAAACGTGAACAAACTTTTATTTAGATAAAAAGTAACCATGGTTAAATCCCAATCAGAAGTTGTGATCCAGACATTGCGAAAAGTAGTAGAACCAACGGTTTTATCAACAAACATAAGCAGAGAAAAACTCTCACCAAATGCAACAATAACACATGTCAATGTGAATCTTTCGAAAAACAGCATCTCGTTTTCTGTGCCCTTAGCAGGAATTTCTGGAATCTTTTCTGCAAATGCAACACAAAGTCCATGGTTCTTCATCTCCTCTGTGATGTCCCTAAGGAAGAGTTCTCCCCTCATATCATCTGAGATGACCAGGCCAACCCAGACCCAAGAGAAGTAGAGCAGCAGTTGAGTAATTCCATGATAGAGAGCTGTGGTGTGCATAGAAAACTGGTAAGGAGACTGGAGCTGGACTCTGGTCGCAAGACTGTGGTCAAAAGGAGCATAGCTGATCTAAACAGAAAGTTACCACTAAAGATATTAGAATTATGTTTATTTCTCAAATGATTTTGTTTATGTCTTCTCTTAATGTCTCAAGGACAAATTAAACAGTTAAATTATTTTGGTAAGAAATAGAATTTGTTACCTATGTCCCATCACTTACATTTTAGTCCTTACACAAAGTGTACCTTTATCTTTTCACTTTTATAAAAGGTATCAAACAGGGCCACAGAGTATCTATCTCCTTCTATGAGTTCAGTAAATTCCAGTCAAACAAGAGAATTTGCAAATCTGTCATTTCCTATAGTAAAACTTTCTCCTCCTCTGATATGGAAGTGGAGAATTTTCAAACTGAAGACCTTTTACATCAAGTTCTTAAAGAGAGAACTAAAGAAGCATTTTAAAAGCCACTAGTGAAGTGTATATTTCCCTAGATGTTCCTTTGTTTTTGTCTTTCTGTAATGCTCAATATAAGCTTGCTTAAGATAGAAGGCTGACTATCTACCTCAATGAATGTTGTAAAGTTTCTCTTTAATAGGACGATATGGTCACCCCATCACATTTCTATGCTTCTTACCAGAAAACTACAATTGATAATTGTCTACTCTCATTCCAACATAGTTTAGAGCATCTCTTCTGGGGTTGAGAGTGGAGTAGGTCCTTAATTTGTCAAATTAAATGACCAATTATTAAAATTCACTGTACTTGTTGGCACAAAACAATCCATTCCTATAGGATGCGCTCCTGAATGAGATTCAGGATTTTTTTTTTCCTTTATTCAAGAAATGTATTTCGTGATTTGGCCAACACCATCAGTCTGCTTTACTGAATCTTCTATCTTCTCTACACAAGTGCTATCAGAATATCCCAGTGTTCCATGGCTCACATTGGGACTTGATCCCCTTTTCCACACAAATTTCCTAAATAATCTCCTAAAGTCAAATGTCCAATAGATGATGTCATAATCCACAATTCACACCCTGGCTACATTCACTGACTTCCCACCAGGCATCGGAATTTGAATGTTTACTAAACATTTCACTTATTAAATCCAAATTCATAGCAATTTAATACAGATACTTACTACATGTTAATTGACAGGGAGAGAGGGGAATATAGGGAGAAGGAAGAGGAATAAGAAAGAAGAAATCAGAAAATGAATTAAACATGTATAAACTGAGGAAGGAAACAGTAACATAAAGAAATAATCAATATTTAGAAAATGTCCAAATTCAGTAATTTAAATAGATGATACAACATGAGACAACTTTTTATATTATTAAACATGGATAGTAGGTTCATGAAGGCCATGAAACAAGTTTATAATTATGTTTACTTAAAATATTGCAAGATCTAAATGAACTACTCTCAAACTATAAATGTAAAACTTATGTGTTTGAAATGTGACAAAAAATGCACCCAAATATTAAGGCAAGTATCTGTGGTAGAAAGATCTTTTGTCCTGCTAACAGGACAAGCCCAGGGTTCTTTCATGTCTCCAATCCAAGTGTTGCTCTCAGTAAGAAAGCAGTTCCTCCAGGGAGATGGGCTGACCAATCACAAGAGCTTTAGTTTGTCACTCTGTGTCTGAGAGGGCTGTGGCAGGCTGCCATCTCAGGACAGAACAGATAATCTAACACTGACCTACTGTGACAAGGGCTGAGAATGGGGAGCAACAAACCTCACAGATTCTGCGGGCATCTGAATGGGCCTAGATGAGGCTGCCTCAGGTTGCAGGTGTGGAAAGGGAAGTTCACAATGATAACAAACTGAATAGTTAGGTAGGCGGAGGCTTTGCTGAGGCAGTTAATGGAGGGAGAACTTAGGTTCACCATCTTGCTAACTAGGAGCTGACCTCATAATCAGACTGTAACTGTGGAATCTGATAGGCCAGGTTTGAGGGGTCTGAAGAGTAAATTGTAGTGCTATACATGCATGAAGATGCCATGCTAAATCCACTTTGTACACTAACTTAAAATTATATGTCATACATACATACATACACACACACACACACACACACACACAACACACATACACATATATATAAAGAGAGATACATAGATACCATGAGGCTGATTAGGAGGCACTGTGGGTCTGAAGTGCTTTCTCTGTAAGCATAAGGTTCTGTATTAGAATCCTCAGCATCTCCATAACAAGTCAGAGATGCTAGCATGTGCTTGTAACCCAAAGAGCATAGTAGAGACAGGTAAATCCTAAGAGTATGCTGACTAGTAAGCCCGGAATCTGAAGCTTCTGGATCAGTGAAAGACCATGATTCAAGGCATCATTGTAGAAAGAGATGGAGGAAGACTCTCTGGTCCTCATGTATGGGTGTGCTGACATACGTACTTGTACCATCATGGGACAGATTTACATGTAACACACACCTGACACGTACCACTCACATATGTGCTTCTTACCAGATATACACACATACACATACATGCAGACAAACACATACACAGGAATGCATACACTGTAATACATGTACAGAAACAGAGAGAGAGAGAGAGAGAGAGAGAGAGAGAGAGAGAGAGAGAGAGAGAGAGAGAGAGAGAGAGAGAGAAGGACTGAGGGAGAAAATGGAGAGTGGGAGAGGGAGAGATATATATTATTAAGGATAATTCACATTAATCTTCCTATGACTCTTTTCACAAAACTAACAAAGACATTTCTAAATCTCATATGGAAACACAAAGACCCCAACTGGGCAAAGCATCCTAAATAAAGAGGGGACTGGTACATGTTTTCCAACACCAGATGTCAAATTATACTACTGAGCCATAGTAACATAGCAGCCTGGTATTGACAAGATAAAACTTTGGCAAACTAAACAGAAGATTAATAATTAAACTCACAGGACTATAGTCAAAAACATATTTTGGAGAACAAACAATAGCTTTCACAAATTGCTAGGGAAATTGAATATCTAGCCACGTGTAGAAAAATTAAGGTGGAGTTATCTGTCTCTCCCCTATACAAAAATCAGTTCAAAGCAGCTCATGGCAGGAAAACAGAATGGGGAGCTGTTAGGTGAGAGACTGGAAAACAGTTAGAGGCAGGTATGAGGATGTGTGACAAAATTGAGCTAAGAACAATTATATACACATTTCTTAAAAATAATTATATACATTATTAATATTATAATTAGCATATGTCCAAAGACAAATATTTAAAATAAGAAATAAAATTCATTCATAAAAACCCATAAAAATAAACATCTGGTTAGGCATGGTGTTACACGCCTTTAATCTCTGCTCTGAGCAAGCAAAGTCAGAAGAATTTCTGTGAGGCTATCCTCAGCTACATAGGAAATTCAAGACTGCATGTTGAGAACCTGTCTCTAAAGTAAACCAATAGGTAAAAATTAAAAATAATATGGAAGCCTAATGCATTTGACAAAGATTTTGAGTTACTTCATGAATATAGGGAGAAAGGTTTAGTACCAGATAACTGTTATTTGTAAACTTAAATTCTAAAGAGCCCTTCTCAAGTTTATTACTACATAACAGGCATTTGAATTATAAATGTTACTCCTCTAGCATGGTTTATAAGAAATCACTACTGATCGACAGGTAGAATTTTAAAGACAAATACTAAAACATTCATGCCAACAGAGAAAAATTATAAACACTCCTAACAACCAGCCAGACTCAGTCTGAACCATAGTTCTTTGGAAAAATCAATGTTTGTGTCAATCTGAGTTGATACCACAGTAAAGGAATTAGAAATATGTCCACAGTAGTTACAGTGAAGATACATGAGTAGAATTATGATAGTCCTCATGCTTTGTGATGTTCTAAAACTGGATCTGAAGAAACAACTGCATTGACAAAGGTATATGGCAAAGGAAATTTTCTTGGGGTAGAAAGAGTACAGATTGTCATTACTTTTATCTATATTTTTTCAAATTTAAATGTCTTAAAATTAAATTTCTTAAACAAATATTTTTCCATTTATGAATAAATTATACTGTAGACTTAAAATGATAACTAAGTAGTAAATTTTTAAGTACATCAATAAACAGTAACTGAGTTAGTTAGCATTTATTACTTGTTATGATGTTTAACTAAAAAACCAGGATTCTTTGCATACTTGTGGGACATTGTAGAGACTTAGAACTCTGGAGATCTGAGTTGATATTCCTGTTGAAATGCCTCCTATGACAGCAACCAGCTTATCAGTCTTCTCAGGCCTGCAAGTGTAGTTAGGAATTGGTGGGATCTCTCCTGAGAGCAAAGCCATAGAACTTTCCATGGCCTTCATCTCAAGAAAGTCAACATTGAAGAGAGAGAATCCCAGGGACATATTGAATAGAATCTTTGGGTCCTTGTTGATTTGTTCTATAGCAAAAACCATTGCCAACATGTGCTGATAGTGTTTCGTAAGATAGCTAGGAGGAAAAAATTGGAAAGACCATTTTTGTGGGTTCTTTTTAATTAATTAAAATTATTTTTTAATTAAATGTAATTCCTTCATTCACTTTCCTCTCTTTTCTCCCTGCACCTCATCCCATGCTCTCTCACAAATTCTGGATTGTTATTTGTAACTATCTCAGTCATATAATGAATATAGCAATAATCCAAAAACCAGCAGAATATTCTGTATTAGACATGTAGAGGAATTATTCTTTAAAAAGAAGATTCATAGTACAACTTATTTTCAATTCAAAATTACTGTTTTTTGATTTTTTGAGACAGAATTTTGTTTATACAGCCCAGGATATGTTTAAACTCACTATTCAAACCCAGTTAACCTCAGGCTAACAGTGATCCTCCTGCATCTGCTTCTAAAACTCTGGGGTTAAAGGTTTGCACTACCACATACAGTTAAATGTACACTTCTAAATTATTACTGTGGAACTTGTGTCTGAGAAAGTGTAACTGAGGAGTACAACATGTGAGATATAGCAAACATTAAAACTTCTTATTTCAAGTGGTCTTCAAATATAGGATAAACCTTGAGAAATACACAGTGCTTGATCAACTATGGCAATTGAAAAAAATAGTCTCAAGTCAATTATAGGAGAAAAAATATAATGCTCTCAGTACAATCATCTTAATGAAAACAAAGAAAAGTGACTCCAACTGAAAAGTGTTTTCAACACCTTCTTACATATTTCAGAGAATTGGCACAAGTAGGGGAAAGACACACAGAGACTAAGTCATGGCTGAATAGCTATTGGCACTTGGTGGCTACTGGGGAAGGGAGATTCAGTTTCCTTAAGAGGTTTGTCATAGTAGCTTGCCTATACTCGATGATGTCCTATAGTCTTAAAGTACTGGCATGCCTAAATGAAAAAGTGAGAGAGACAGAGAGAGAGACAGAGAGAGAGAGAGAGGAGAGAGAGAGAGAGAGAGAGAGAGAAACAGATGAGACAGAGACACAGAGATGAGACAGAGAGAAACAGACAGACAGAGAAACACAGACAAAGGAAGGCAGAAATACAGAGACAGAGAGAAACAAAGACAGAGACTCCATGAAGTTGAAAACAGGAAACATTTGAGGGGAAGCAATAGAGGTAGGTTTGATCAACATATATTTTGTAGATCTATGAAACCCCAAATTAATATTTCTTAAAGAGAGAAGCCAAACACTTACACATGAACATATTTCGGGATCCGGTCTACATTTCTAAAGTCAAATCTCCTTATTCTTGTGTCTCCAGCAGACACTCTAAGGGAAAAGAGTCCTCCAATAATAAAATCCCCATCTTGATAGTAGCCAGGAGAAGCAGGTAAATTTAAGGAGAAACAGAAAACGTGGTTCCTGGAATACAGTGAGAACTATCCAGAGAGAGGAAACAATGAGCAATTTCATGCTAACATTGATAAATGAGAAAACCCAGAAATCTCTTTAGTTGAAAATCTTGGGCTAATCGATCCAGATAGCACATCAACAAACTGATAAAACAGGATCTGTCTAGTCTAGGCAGAGGAACTTTATAAAGCATTGTTTTGTCCTGATACAGACCCACCAGTATCCAAAAACTCCCTCAGTTCCTGGAATGATAATCTGCTTTGCACCTACATAGTCCTATATTATGTCCCCATCACAGAGTCCTTGTGAGTCTCCAAGGTCTCAGGGACCTCTCACTTGGGACCTGGGAATCCTGATTCTCAGTAAGAAAACACACAATTAAGAAAAAGTGTGAAGTCCTCTAAAACACCTGTGGGGTGTGTACACTCAGTGAGCTGAGATTTCAGGAGGTCCAAAAATAAAGAGAGACTAAAACATGGAAACATAGTTGAGTCATGAAGGGTCATCAGAAGGAGGCATCAATGGGGGGAAGGGTTAGACTCTGAATCATTTAACATCACTGTCATTTTAGAGTGTTTCTGTAAGGCAAAGCCAAGCCTTACATTAGAAAACATTATTTATGATTACTTTATAAGGTCAATTATCAACTTGAGTGTTTGTAATATCTTACATTGTATATACTTATGAGTATGATATTTGGAAATTCATATACAATGTAAAAATTAAATATAAATGTTCAATTCAAACATAGTTGTTTTTAACCAGTGGCATGACATCAAATTTACTTACTTAAAAGAAAGAAATTGAAGAGATACTGTTAGCTTTTTAAAATGCCAGTTATGCATGAGGTACAATGTGTTAATTTTTTTCTCTTTTTTTCTTTCTCTCTCTCTTTCTTTCTCTCTTTCTTTTTCTTTCTTTCTTTCTTTCTTTCTTTCTTTCTTTCTTCTTTCTTTCTTTCTTTCTTTCTGTAATTTTTGGTGTGGGCACTGTAGGAGACAGTGACAATTTAGAACATGATGCATGCTAGGAAGTACTCAACCATATGTGACTCAACCATAGAGTCACATCCTTAGCATTTTTTTAAATCTTTAAATCTAAGGAGTAGTCTGCCCAGGTTGTCCTTGATTATATGACCCTGTTTCAATCATCTGATAAGTAAATGTCACAATTGTGTATCACCAATCCTGGTTGTTACCGTATTTTGATGTGAAAAACAAATACATATTTATAGTAAAACACTCAGATGTAGAAAGATATATGCCCTTTGTGTTTTTCAAATCATATTAAAGCCATTCACAAGGAAAACACACTTCATCAAAGCCCTTAAGAGGATAACAACCTGCAGGTAAGAATATGTATACAGTGTTTCTTGCTCAGAACCTGATGAAAATCACGTTATGTTTATCTTATTTCTTTGGGTCTGTGGATTATAGCATGATTATTATTTACTTAAGGCTGATATCTACTATAAGTAATTACATACTACATTTGTCTTTCTGGGATTTGGTTTCCTCACTCAGGATTATATTTTCTGGGTCCATCCATTTGCTGGCAAACTTTATGTCATTGTTTTTAGCAGCTGAGTAATATTCCATTCTGTAAATATACCACATTTTCTTCATTCATTCTTATGATGAGGACATTTAGGTTGTTTCCAATTTTTGGCTATCATGAATAAAGCTGCTATGAACACACTTGAGCAAGTATCCTTATGGTATGATACAGCCTCCTTTGGCTAAATGTGCAGGAATTGTATAGCTGGGTCCTGAGGGAGACCTACAATATTTCACTTTTCTTGTATCTGTTGAGACTAGTTTTGTGACTTCTCAGTTTTGTAGAAGGTTCCATAATGTCTTGAGAAACAGGTAAGTTTTTTTTTTTTTTTTTTTTGGGTAAAGTGTTCTGTAGATATGCCTGAAGTCCATCTGAATCACAGCATCTGTTAGCTCTATTATTTCTCTCTTTAATTTCTGTCTGGATGACCTTTCCATTGGTAAGAGTAGGGGTTCAAGTCTCTCACTCATAATTGTGAGGGTGGATGTGTGGGCTAAGCTTTAGTAATGTTCCCTTCATGAAGGTGTGTGTTATTGGATTTGGGGCATGGATGTTCAGGATGTCATCTTTGTGGATTTTTCCTTTGATGACTATGAAGTGTCCTTTCACATCACTTTTGGTTAATTTTGGTTGAAAGTCTATTTTGTTAAATGTTATAAAATCCACACCAGCTTGCTTCCTGTGTCTATTTGCTTGGAAAGTCATTTTCAGGCCTTTCCTCTGAGGAAATGTCCATCTTTCATGTTGAGGTGTTTTTCTTGTATGCAGAAGAATGATGGGTTCTGTTTTCACCCTTATTCTGTTAGCTTTGTGTTTTTATCCAGAAATTGAATCCAGTGATGTTGACAGATATTAATAACCAATGATTGTTAATCTTTGTTTTGATGTTGTTGGTGATGATGTATGTTTGTTTACATGCATGTTTGTGTTTGTGTGTGCATGTGTGTGTGTGTTCTCTACTTCTTCTGGCTTCTGGTATGGATTTATATATTTCCTATAGATTCTTGCATGTTGTTAATGTCCTTGGGTAGGATTTTTCATTCTAGTACATTCTCTTTTTAAAATTAGATATTTTATTTATTTACATTTCAAACGTTATCCTCTTTCATGGTTTCCAAACTCCAAAACCACTATCCAATCCCCTCTTTCCTTACTTCTAAGAGGGTGCATCCATATACACCCACCCACCTACGCCCTCACTCCTGTCTCATGTCCTAGCATTCCTCTACCACCCAAGGACCACATGAAGTTCAAGAGGAAGAAAAGACCAAAGAGTGAATGTTCAAGGCCTACTTAGAAGGGGAAACAAATAAGTCAAGGGAAGTAGAGTGAGGGAGGGTTTTGGGAACAAGAGAAGAGTGGGAGGGAACAAAGGAGAAGAATCAGGTCTGGGAGGTCATTGGATAGAATCACTCAAAGGTATTTTATATTGTTTCTGACTATTGTGAAGGGTGTCATTTCCCTAATCTCTTCCTAAGCCTGTTTATCCTTTGAATATAGGAAGGCTACTGATTTGTTTGAGTTAATTTTATATCCAATCAGTTTGCTGAAGTTGTTTATCAGTATTAGGAGTTCCTTGGTGTAATTTTGGGAGTCACTTAAGTATACTATCATATCATCTTCCAAGTGATATTTTGACTTTTCCTTTCCAATTTGTATCCTTTTGACCTCCTTTTGTTGTCTAATTGCTCTGGCTAGGACTTTGAGTACTATATTGAATAGGTAGGGAAAGAGTGGGATTGTCTAGTCCCTTGTTTTAGTGGGATTGTTTCAAGTTTCTCTCTATTTTGTTTGATGTTGGCTACTGGTTGGGAAATATTGCTTTTACTATATTTAGGTATGGGTCTTAATTTCCTAATCTTTCCAAATCTCTTAACATGAAGGAATGTTGAATTTTGTCAAATGGTTTTTCAGCATCTAATGAAATGATAGTGTGGTTTTTTTTGTGTGTTAATTTACATAGTGGATTAAGTTGGTGGATTTCTGTGTATTGAACCATCCCTGCATCCCTGAAAAGAAGCATACTTTATCATGGTGAATGATCATCTTGATGTGTTCTTGGATTCGTTTTGTGAGAATTTTACTGAGTATTTTTGCATTGATATTCATAAGGGAAATTGGTCTGAAGTTCTCTTTTCTGTTGGGTCTTTGTGTGGTTTTGGTATCAGTGTAATTATGACTTTATAGAATGAATTGAGGAGTTTTCCTTCTATTTCTATTTGGTGGAAAAGTTTGAAGAGTACTAGTATTAGCTCTCTTTTGAAGGTCTGATAGAATTCTGTACCAAAGTCTTCGGGTCCTAGGCATTTTTTTTTGAGTCTTTTAGTGACTGCTTCTATTTCTTTAGGAGTTATGGGACTGTTTAGATGCTTTTTATGATCCTGATTTAACTCTTGTACCTGAAAATCTTGTCTTGATAATTGTCCGTTTCATCCAGATTTTTCAGCTTTTTTGAATATAGGCTTCTGTAGTAGAATCTGATACTTTTTGAATTTCTTCAGTTTCTCTTGTTAAATCTTCCTTTTCATTTCTGATTTTGTTAATGTGGATACTGTCTCTGTGTCTTCTGGTTAGTCTGGCAAATGGTTTATCTGTCTCATTGATTTTTTTCAAACAAGCAGCTCCTGGTCTTGTTGATTCTTTTTATACTATTTCCTACGGTCTTACACACTGATGCAGACAGGAAGATTAAAGCAAAAAATAGAGGCAAAGAAGGAAGCCTTCTTTTCATGCTTATGATTGGGTGATTATTTGCCGAAGACTTGACCTCTACACAGGGTTCTCTTCTTATCTCAGTAAGGAAGTCTGGTTTACTATATCAGTAGAATAACATTTTCTTTAGTATTTAAATAATAAAAATAAGCAACAATTTTCAAAGATAGAAAAGATCATGAAAGTTACATCTAAACATGTAGGGGTTAAAAGAATATAAATTGACACTTCATGTTTGAACTGTAGCATCTACATCAGTTTAGCTGAGTAATTTGTATTTTAGAGGACTGTTTTACAAAAATGAGGAATTACTACATGACAGTATTTTTAAATTTAATTTTTTTATCATTCACTTTATTTCCCACATACTACCTCTTCCCAGTCACCACTTAATACAATTGTTTCTCTCTTTACCCTTCCTTTCTCCACAGAGTGTATAGGGGCTCCACTGTGTATTCCCCAGCATGGTTCTTCAAGTCTCTGTGTGATGCTAGGCACTTCCTCTTCCACTGAGACTAGACAAGCATCTCAGTTGAATAACATATCCCACAGACAGGCAAAATTTTCTGGGATAGCCCCATTCTAGTTACTTAGTACCCACATGAAGACCAATCTGGACATCTGCTACATATATGCATGGACGCCTAGGTCCATTTGTGTTTGTCCTTTGGATTGTCAGTCAGCTCCTGAGAGACCCAAGGGTCCAGGTTACATGATTCTGCTGGTCTTCCTGTGCAGTTCCTCTTGCCTTAGGATGTCTACTCCTTACCTGCTGTCTTTCTATAAGAATTCCCAATCTCTGTCCACTGATGTTGGTATCTGCATGTGTCTGAGTCAGTATCTGGGTGGAGCTCCTCAGATGGCATCCTTGTCAGACTTCTGTCTGCAAGCTTAACAAAGTCTCATTAATAGTGTTTGGGATTGGTTCTTGCCCGAGGGATGGATCTCAAACTGGGCTGGTTACTGTTTGGACATTCCCTCAGTCTTTACTCCATTCCCAGGAGTACATCTCTTATATACAAAAATTTTTTGCTTTTAAGTTTTTTGCATAGGTTGATGTCTGTATTGCTTCACTGCAGTTTCTGTCTGGTTACAGGAGGTGGCCTTTTCAGGTTCTATATCCCCAAAATTCTTAGTCAAGGCTATGTGATTACCATTGATTCATGGACATGTCTCTTATCTCAGGTCTCTGTTTCCTCCTTGAGATGCCTCCACCTCCTTTTTCTTGTCAGCTGCAGATTTTCATTCATCTTTGTGGCCTTCTAGCCTCCTCTGCTGTTGTTTCCCACACCTAAGCCTGAACTCTCCCATTACCCTCAACATCCTGCTCCTTCTCACATCTATCCCAGACCTGCCTCTTATGAATATTTTATTCCACCATTCTAAATGAGATATGAGCATACTCTCTTGTGCTTTCCTTCTTCTTTACTTTTAATGGGTCTGTGGAGTATAGCACAGTACCTGTATTTTATGGCTAACATCCACTTATAAGTGACTACATAGTGTGCATGTCCTTTGTGACTGGGTTACCTCACTCAGGATAGTCTCAAGTTTTATCCATTTATCTGTAAAATTCATGGTATCTTGGTATATATTAGCTGACTTGTACTCCATTGTGTTGATGTACCACATTTTGTTTATTCATGCTTCAACTGAGGACATCTATGTTGTTTCTACTTTCACGCTATTATAAAAAAAAAAGCTGCTATGAACATAGTTAAGCCAGTGTCACTGTATGATGGTGGGATACATTTTAGGTATATACCCAAGAGTGGTATATTCGGGTAGTCAGGTAGAACTAGTCACAGTTTTCTGAGAATCCACCAAATGATTTCAAAAGTGGTTGTATAGCGCTGCACTCCCAGCAGCAATGACGTATTCTCCTTGCTCAACATCCTAACCATCATGTACTACCTCCTGAGATTTTGATCTTAGCCATTCTGATGGGCATAATATTGACCCTCAGGGTTGTTCTGATTTGCATTTCTTTTATGAGTAAGGAAGTTGAACATTTCTCTAAGTGTTTCTTGGTTATTTGAGATTCCTCTGTTGAGAATTCTCTGTTTAGCTCTGTGGTTCAATTTTTAAAATTGGATTACTTCCATTTTTGGTATGTAAGTTGTTGACATTTTTGTAAATATTAGATATTACCTCTCTGTCAGATGTAGGTTTGGTGAAGATCCTTTCCCAGTCTGCAGACTGCTGTTTTCTTCTATTGCCAGTGTTCTTTGCCTTACAGAAGCTTTGCAGTTTCAGGAGGTCACATTTATCAATTGATGATCTTAGAGCCTGAGCCATTGGTGTCCTACTCAACAAATGTCTCCTGTACCAGTGCTCTAAGTATATGTTACACTTTCTTCTAAGAGATTTAGTATATCCAGTTTTATGTTGAGGTCCTTCATCCAATCTGACTTGAATTTTGTGAAGGTTGTTAAAAGTGATTCTATTTTCATTCTTCCACAAGTTGGTATGTAGTCAGACCACAATTATTTGTTAATGATAATTTATTTCTCTATTGTCTGGTTTGGCCTTTTTTTATTAAAAATTACATGTCCATATATGTATGTGTTTACTTCTAGGTTTTTTATTGAATTTCATTGATCAGCATGTGTTTTTCTATACTAATACTATGCAGTTTTTACTACGATTGCACTGTGGTACAATTTTACGTCAGAGTTGTTGATTTTTCCTTAAAGTCTTTTCTTTTTCATGATTGTTTTGAATAGCCTGAATTGTTTGTTGTTTGTTTGTTTTGATTTCTTTTTCCATATGAAGTTGAGAATTGCTCTTTCAAGGTCTATAGAAAATTGTGTTGGAATTTTGGTGGGTTTGAATTAAATCAGTAGATTGCTTTTGGAAAGATGGCCATTTTCACTATATTAATCCTACCTTTCCATAGGCATGGGAGATCTTTCTATCTTCTAATATCTTCCTTGATTTCTTTCATCTTGTATTCAAAGACAATGTTATACACAACTTTGACTTACTAAGTTAGAGTTACACCAAGAAATTTTGTTATTTGTGACTATTTTAAATGGTGTTCTTTTTCTAATTTCTTTCTCAACCAGTTTATCATTTGTATAAAGAAGGGCTACTGATTTCTTTGCTGGAGCTGTTTATCATCCGTATCAGTTCTCTCAGAGAATATTTGTAGTCACTATTGTACACTATCATATCATCCACAATTAGAGATATTTTGACTTCTTTTGTAACTTGTATACTCTTGTTGATTGTCTTTATGGTTTGTGTTGGATTTTCCCCCATTAAATATTGTATTATTAATCAACTGAGGTAGTTTGTATCTTCTTTTGCAATTGCTATGCTCCAAGATATTTTCTTTCTTCATAGTAAATGTCTTTAATCCTAGCATTTGGGAGACACAGCAGAGGGTGTCTGTGAGTTAAGGCTGTCTTGGTCTACATATTGAGTTCCAAGCTAGCCAATGATATTCAATATGGCAATACATTGTCTCAATTTTTTTCTTTTTAAAAAGTGCACTGGTGAGCTTTGAAGCAGGTCTTCTGCTTTAAAGTACTGGCATTGTCAGCTATAGAGCAGAGAATTGGTAAAGGCTATGAGAAAATGTACGTGATATCTAAATATAGCAGTGTCTCACTGTGTACCTTTGGCTATGCTAGAACTCACTATATAGACCAGGCTGGCCTTGAATTCATAGAGATTCACTTAACTCTTCTACCCAAGTGCTGAGATTAAAGGTCTGTACAACCATGCCTCAAGTATTTTCTTGCTAATCATAATTTTTTTTTTATTATTGTGTGTGTGTATGTGTGTGTGTGTGTGTTATTTTGCCTGTCCCTATCTAGTTCCCACAGGGGCAAAAAGAGGTTGTCAGATCCCCAGGAACTAGAGGAAACAAACTAAAAGACAGAAATCTCATAAACATCTAATTAGATTTAAAAAGGATTTTGATATATTCCAATACTCTGTCAAGGTAAAAGCTCTGAAGACACTACAATAGAAGGAAAAATTCTAAAAAAACTAAAGGGCAATGATAACAAACATAGAGAAAATCACCTATAAATTATACAACATGGGAGTAAATTCAAGAAATTCTCATAAAATAAAGAATAACAAAGATGTCTGTCTTCTGGAATCACACTGAATACAGAGCTGTAGTAATAAAACAAGAGTAAGCAATATGAAAAATACAAACAGGAAAGAATAAGCCAGCATGTCCTTATTTAAAGATTTCATGATTCTCTGGTTGCCAGATCCTAAAACTTTACCCCATTTAGATTTTTAAAAATGTCAAGCAAATTATCAATATACAAACATACTATTTAAAAAGTTGATTATCCCGTACAACAATAACAAATATATTGAGAAATAAATCAGGAAACATTCCTAAAAGACAAATTCCTAAAATACCTTGAACTGACCATGCTAGCTCAGTCAGCAACCAGAGCTCAAGTGTGGGAGGGAAGATTGAAAAAAAAAAATAGACAACATTATAACATGATTCCAGCCAATCCTGAGACTGATGCAGGATTATTTTTTCCCAGGCAGCTTTTATACCATTCTAGGTACTTGCAGAGGACAGGATCAGTTCTTAGATAAAGGACAAATTAAACAAACAGGGTAATAAACAAAGAGATCAAACAAGACAACAAACAAAATCTAGGTGCTTGTCAGAATGACAAAGATAATTAGAATGTCACACATTCCTAGGATGAGTTTGCTTTGAGCTTTATATTAGCCCAAATGTGAATAGTATTATCTGAGTCTACTTCCTTGAGTCTAGTGTCAGGTGCTTGCCAAATTTCTATAAGTGGCACCAAGAACTCTCCACACTGAACCGAACCCTGAAAGTGAAAGACTTCAAGAATAAAAACCTTAAAACACTGAAAAAAAATTAAAGAAGGCACCAGAATATGGAAAGACCTCTTATCCTTGTGTATTGCAGGAAATACTATTGTAAAAGCAATTATCATACCAAAAGTAATCTACAGGTTCAGGGTAACCCAATACAAACTCCAGAGACATACTTAACACTACTAAACTAGGCAACATTAAAATAAAAGTCATTTTAACATATATGTATTAATATAGAATGTAAATTAACATTTTATAGTTATAATTTGTAAGTGTAAGTTCTACATTGCAATAGTAGAAGGCCTGGAGAAATAGAGGAATGACAGGGGTTGGGGGAGGTGAGATTTGCTCAATGTGGATTATTTACTTATATATAGATGTTTGAAAAAGTGGAAGATGCAGTGGCCCCTGTCTCTAATCCAGGGCTAAGGAGCAATGGAAATACAGAGCATAAGTACCCTGTACTTGACTCCTACTGAAATCCCATAAGGCTTCCATCGATGTTAGAAGATGACTTCTGGAAACACCAGGTCATATTTTACCATATTTATTAGGAATGAATAAAGAATTGTATTAAGAAACTTGGATGCTAAATTATTCATAGAGATAGTCATATACTCACTCTCTCAATTAAAACATAAAATAAAACTTAAGAGATGTTAAGCATTGAATACTATTTATTGTTACATTGTGTGATGTAGCAGATAGAGACCAAGGAAAACAAAATTCATTCATATAAATAATATTCTTCATGGATGAAGCCAGAGAACAGCCAAGAAACAGGAAACATTAATTTAGTTATTTAGAAAGCCCAGAAAATCCTGGATGGGTAAAGAAATCTAAAATATTTTTTATTATTGCTGACCATAGAATTTCCCCCAAAAAGTATAAGCTATAATGTGATTATTCACCATGTCACTGTAAGTTAAAACAAAATGAAATACCATTTTATAATTCAGTGTGATGAAAGTTAATTGTGACAAAGACTAAGTAATTTGTAAAGATTGCATCTTTTAGATATTGTATAGAGGCTCCAATTATTCAAATATAATTTAGAAAATAATTTCCTTGGTGGTCCTGACAAATCAATATTTCTTACTAAAATAATGCTTCTAAATTGAAATTCTAGATAATCTGTATGCATATATACCAGTAGACTAATATACATATAGAAGACATGTCACTTGCAATAGGTAAAAGATAAAAATCCCGATTTCTATCAGAAAGATTAACATATTTTTGCATAGAGAGATTTAATATTCATCCATGGAAAAGACTGAATATACCTAAATTATATGCCACTACATTTGTAAACGCCTAAAAGGAGACTCAGGAGAGGCAGTAAATTAGAGAAAATATAAAGTATGCCATATATATATATACTGAAAACTGACAAATTTAATAATTTATCATTTAAGAATGGAAATTGATAATTCCAAAAAAACACAGAAGTAACACAAGGCTCACAATGAGACTTCCCTATAAAGAACTGCTCTGAAGGGAACGTGGTTGAAGAAGGGAAACAGGTGAATAACTATTTTAATATTTCTTAAGTAAACTGGCATAAAATGATTGTTTATACAATGAAAAGTTTCTAAAGAGTTTATGAGAGTCCACGGCATTAATTCTCCTTGTTTTTATGAATCATAATCCAATAATAGATTAGTATTCTTTTTGACACATAACTGAATAATGGATAGTCGCCATTAACCACATAGTGATTGCCACAGTCTGCCTATTTACAACACACTTGAATGTCTAAACATTAATTAGCATTATATACTCGATGAACAGTTACTTAATCTTTTTGATAAACTCCAACAAGGAGGTGAGATTCCTCCCATCCACCTGGAATTGCCCCTGAAGCATTCTGTCTCTCTCCATGCTGTGCTTGGCTTGCAACATGATGATAATGGCTTCAAGAGAGAAACTGGCTCTAGAAAACAGGAATTTCATTACACTCATGGTGTAAAATTGCCTAGGAGTTTACAGAGTGGGGTGCCTTCCTCTTTAAAGTGATAAGACTCCACAACCATATAGTTTCAGACACTTTTAACACTAATGTATCTTTGCCAATGAAGTAATTCATTTGAACAAATTTTATTTACCCATATCATAGCAGATGCCAATGGAATTTTCTCAAATGTTTTAATGGCCAAATAGAAGAAACTCAGTCCAATATTGTATAAGTTTAAATAAATGAAAGATAAGCAATAATTGAGACTCCAAATAGCCTAAGAATACGTTAAGTGTATCTTGGCCTTACAGTGGTGCAATATTGTAGTGTGCAAACACTCTCTGGAGTTTAAAATTATGAATGACACATATATTTAAATCTTGTTCCAGAACATAAACAAAACTACTTTGGTCATGTAGTCCTCTCTGAGCATGTTTTTGACCATGCTGAGCAGTGACACTCCCATTGTTGTAGGCTAAACTTAAGTGTGCCCTTAGCATGATCTGACCATCATGTTGAAAGAGATTTCTTGGCTAGATAAAAACACATATCTGAAAAGCCTTACTATCTAGGATGCATGATTTTCCCAATTCCCCATGTCCTGTTGAATCTACAGCCTTGCAACTCATGTCTTACTCCACATCTACCATCAAAATCATTCCTGCTTCAGAATAGAATCCAGTGGATATAAATGCGATCAGCTTTTCTCGGTGAACCTGTAGAAGACAATGTGAAAGTCCAAACTCTGCTAGAGAACAGCGATCACTCCATGAAGTCTGGCTGATCTCTCAGAGACCCTAGACTCACTGATGTGTTGGATAGTCTCAAGGTAAACAAGTCTGTGTTTCCCCTGGGACTCTGCCTAGATCTCATTCATGTTGTTCCACCATAACATAGGAAAGAACAGAAAACCCTCCTGAGATTCTGAACTTTAAATCACTATTGTCTTGTTTGTGAGGCTCCTTAAAGGGGAGAAGCAGAGACCATGAGCTCTTTGTAGCAGAACTCATGGTTCCTCTAAAATTAATTAGTACTGACTATGACTACATATAACTAACAGAGAGGAAGCACGTTTTAAAACATCTGTTAATTTTATTTCCACACAAATGATTTTCTCTCATACTTACTCTTAATCATTTCCAGTCCTCTTATATTCTGTTGAAAAATGAGAGGACTGTGATTTATAGAATCATGTAATGGACACACCAGAAGTCACCTCTAGTTGGTAACTACCAACCTGTGATGACCATGTTCACTGTATCTGGTCATCTCCAATGATAGCAGGGACACTTGATTAAATAGCTGTTGCCATTGTCAAGAGAAATACATTGAATTCAAAGCATTTTTTGAATCTATATTTCTACATAGTACATTTTTCACAAATCACATTAAATTCCTTTGTCTTAAGGAAGAAGTCATTTAAAGAACTTCTTTCTAGAATGGCCACCTGACCTCAGTAGGATCACATAGCATTTGGGAAGGAATATAAAGCCCAGTAAGCCAGCACTGGAGGCCAGAATTGAAAGAATTTCCACGGCCACCATGGTTTTGCCTTTGGAGCTCAGGTAAGTGGGTACAAAAGAAATCCACACACTGCAGAAAACCAGCATGCTGAATGTGATTGTTTTTGCCTCATTGAAGCTGTCAGGTAGCCTTCTCGCCAGAAAAGCAATAAGCAAGCTGAGACTGGACAGAAAGCCCAAGTACCCCAGAACACAATAGAAAGTAAGGGTGGACCCCTCGTTACAACAGAGGATGATTTGCCCAAACTCTGACTGCATGTCGATATCAGGGAAAGGGGGATATGTTCCCAGCCAGACTGCACAGATGCACACTTGAATGATGGCACCACAGCAGACTATAGCATTTGAGAGTCTGGTCACCCTCCACATTTGTAAGGTGCTTCCTGGTTTGATGGCTTTGAAGGCCACAACCACAATGAAGGTCTTTGCTAAGATAGCAGAAACGGCCACAGAAAATACAGTCCCAAAAATCATTTGTCTCAAGACACAAGTGACTGTGCTAGGTTGGCCAATGAATATTAATGATGAAAAGAAACAGTTCATTAGAGAAACAAGGAGGAGATAACTGAGATTTCTGTTATTTGCTCTGACAATGGGTGTGTCTCGATAGCAGATGAATAATCCTAAAATCAGAGCTGCAAATGCAGATAAACTAATGGCCACAGAGACCAAAACAACTCCTACAGTATCTTCATGGGACAAAAATGTGGTAATTTTAGGGAGACAGTAATTCTTCTGCTTCTTTGGATACTGATCTTCAGGACACTTGATGCATTGATCCATATCTGAAAGGGAGGCAGATTGGTTTCTTACATTCCTGTGGTGAGTCCAAAGATGGACATTTGGAAAACATTTCTTGGGTGGAACCAGTTTTGAATTCTGAAGGAAATGTCCCTGGTTATAATTACTGAAATATAATATGGAAAAACAATAGATGAATTATTTTTTCTTACATAAAAGAACAATGCATATACACTTGAATGGATAAAATATTCATTAATTGAGTGGAATTAAACAATATGGAAGAGTCAGAAATCTAGAAATGAAATCAAGTAAAATAGATATGTGAACTCTGCAGGACCAATTTCAAGCATGTTATGGTAGAAGTGCCTGATTTTTACCTTTTCCTTGATTGTTTGGCTCTATCTCAGAGCAAATATTTATTAGACTTTGTGAATGGGGGATTTTGGAAACTTTTGCTATTTACTTCAAGCTTTTTCGTGGAGCAGCTTCTACAGGTCCTGGTTGACTGCTTATGAGATTGGCTCTAGCAAGTAATGGGGGCTTCCTGACGGCTGCCCATGAAGGTTGATTTATTTTTCCTGGAATTGACTTGTTTTGAACAATTGCAGTTCTAGGAAACAGAAACTTGGGACTAGTTTCCAAAACTGTGAGCCTGTCAAGGATTCAGCCTGGCTCTGACTGTGTTCTCTCATTCCAACTTCTGATTTGTAATTGAATTGAATATTTGATCAGTCCCATTTTTCACTCAAAGTTTTAGACATTAGCTAAAAGGCCAATTGAGACATAAGAATTGTGAGTCAATGCCAGAAATAGGGGCCTTTTTGACTTAGCATGTCAGCCTGTATGGTGGCATAATAGATGTCACTTTTGAATATTTGATTTTTGCTGGTATTTGAACATTCATTGTTTTCTTGAGGGCTTAGGAAGGCTGAAATGCTAAAGATTGCCCAAAGATTTGGCAATGGGGCATGTATAAGAAACATCTGGTTAGGAGATCCAGCTGAAAGACAAGGAACTATCATGTTGATTGGGCTAGTTAACATCAGCGCTTAATAAGTCAGCATTCAGCAGTCTGCAGTCCTCAGATGGTCCCTGGGTGTCAGTGTAACAGTTTGGTGTTGGACAGCCATTGGTTATGTGAATTCTTGAGTGTCCTCTCAATAGCATGAGGAATGGGGATAACAACTTTCTGTCCCATGGTTTTCCTGTCAGCATCCATGAGCAACAGGGTAGAAGCAGCTATGATCCAGAGGCAATTTGAACATTTACAGGCCACTGGGTCCTGTTTCTGAGGCAAATAACCACTGGTCTGTTTCATGGTTCCAAAATTTAAGAGAGTACTTCTTTTGCTATCCCCCTTTTCGATTCACATTCACTAGAGGTTTTTAAAAGCCATGTCCTTTTTACTTTTTGTCCTGTATTTTTTGCTCCCACATCAGCTCCAAAAAGTTATTTTGAGATATTCTACATGGTTCTCATTTTAGTCTAAGTCACCTGGCTTACCTTAGAAAATCTATGAACCATCTAGTGCCTTATCATAGAACAGCCACACACACACTCTATCAAACCTCAAGGTAGACCCAGAAAATCTACTTAACTCCATCAAATAGGTTAGCCAAGGGAAAGACTACAACATTATCAGACTAGACTTGGTTAGCAATACATTTGCTCCCAGAAACTTTTTTCACAAAGGTCCCATGTTTTCTTTCTCTTTTTGCTGTCAACAAGAGGACCTGGAGCATTTGGTGACAGTTGCCTCAGATGGACCAGTGAGTCACATGACTAAATCAAAAAGACCTCTGAGTACTGAGTGTCTCTATGAAAATGGGGCAGTTTGCAAATTTCATTTGTAATTGTTGTTACTTGGAAAGGGCATATATGTTATGAAGTATCTCCTCTGTACATTGGAAGTCCTGCAGTCTGGTGGGGTAAGGTTGTAGTAGAGTCAGCCCTTTGGGCAATACAGGACCAAGTGAGTGTTAGAGTCCAAGTGGAGTCAAGGAGAGTCAGAGGAGTCAAGGCTGTTGCTTCTTCTGACTGTGCTGGTTGTGCAGGTCCAGTGGTGGCAGAAGCAAAGATATAAGGAGGAGGTAGAAACCTTCTTCAGGGCAGAGGGAGGAATCAAGATAGAGAGGGCAGGATAGACTTCTGACAGAGGAAGAATTGTTGGGAGCAGTGCAGCTGGTTTAAAAAAAAAATGCTTTCAACTAAACAAGGGTCTTTTTGATCAGGTACAGCCATCTGAGGATATGTGGCCTGTGGCTTCATAGACAATAACTTTGTTGCTAGGAGAAATCAAAGAGAAGCTAAAAATTACCTGGTGACCATCCTTAGATGATATAGTCCACCATGGACTATAAAGTTAATGACAGACATGTTTCACTAGGCAAGGTCAAGAAGATTACATTCAAGGAAAGATTCTTGAGATTAATATACTTCCCCTGTTATTATTAAATATATATAACAATCACTATGTATTAGCCTACCCTTTTCAGTAGGTCTTTGCAAAACAAAGAAGATGCACTGTCTTGTAGTGATGCTGAATGGTCAAATAGAGGATTTCTTAAAACTTAATGATGATCCTATAAGATTTCCAAAAATTTTATTAGTAATTATTAAGATCATTTGTTAAAACACTGCTTTAAGTTCCTTTCCAACATCATAACTGTAATGAGCACTATGCCATTCTTCAAGTGTCCCAAGTTAATTGCTTCTGAGGTAGGCCTGCATTGCTGCTGTGGTCTGTGGAAGCTTTGCAATTAGAATCAATTTGAGGAAGGTGTGATATCTCGAGAGTCAGAGGACAGTGGGAGGAGCATTTCTGCACATCACTTGCAGCCTGCACATCACTAACATCCTTGTACATCACTCACACCCCCACATATCTCTCACAGCCTGCACATCACCCATCCTCTGGGATCTCTCAGTGCTTAGTTGTACAGTGACCTTATGCTACTTTACCTTACCAGGGAATGCATAATGAGAACTCCCTCAAGTCTCAAAGTAATTCCAAAGCTAAAGTATTAACTTTAAATATTGTTAGGGTTTGCGGGGACTGCTAACCTTTTGGGGTAAAAAATGACTCAATCTTTGACCGTAGTTAATAGTTTAGAGTATGCAGAGGCCAATAACTTTAACCATTGCTATTGCTACAGCAGTAACATAACTATTGGTGAAAAGCAGGGGTACAAAGAAATGAGACTGAACTCAATGCAGAAGTGCAGAAGACAAAATAGGGTCAAATGCAGGAGCACACTCTGGTGGTTCTACTTACCCAGGAAGCTAAGCCTGGAGGATTTCAGAAGACATGAGGTTTGAAACCAATCTGGACAAGACAGCACACCAACCAATAAACAACCAACAATAACATCCTTGACTGCGTTTTTGTTTGCTTGTTTTGAGTAGAGATTCTTTGTGTAGCCTTAGCTGTCCTGCAACTCACTCTGTAGACCAGGCTAGCCTTGAAATTAGAGATCCACCTACTGAGTGCTGGGAAGAAAAACCTGTGCAAACTCTTCAAGGCAAGAACTTGTTTTACAGTGTGAAGAGTTGGGTATATTAAGTGTAGCTGTGTCTTCAGGCTTTGTGTTACTCATGTCACATTGTGAATCATTCCCACATCAGAACCATTTCTAGAAGTTTCCACATGCAGAACCATCTCCAAAGATTTCCAAATTCAGAATCATTTTATAAATACCTGTTTTATTTGCAATCTCTCCATCTGGACATGGAAGACAATCAAAGCAACAGAATGGTTTCCCTTCAACAGGTGCTTTCCTAAATCCAAGAGGACAACTCTGACTGCAAAAAGATGAAGGAGTCTGTACAATAGACATGGGAGGAGGGAAAGCAGTCAATACATGAAATTCAGTATTAGCATCCAGATGGTAGATTTCAGCAGGACTTCTGTGTACTATAACAACTAAGAACTACCATGCTTTTAGAGAGTGTGAAGCCAAAGTGTCTCTTTCTTTCTTGAACTCTCTCCCTGTCTCTCTTTGAGATCTTTCCTTTTATTTCATTCAGCTGTTATTTATATTTTATTATATTTTGTATACTGTATAATTATATTTAAAACAATTTTTAAATTTGAATATGCTTTGATCCTATTCTTTCCCTCCTACAACTCTGTCCAGACCTACCCTGCTTCCTACTCACTCAAATTTATGATCGTTCTCCAAGAACAAAACAAACTCACAATAAAACAACAATCATTTAAAACCTACAAAATAAAATACAACAGCAACAACAAAAAAAAAAAACAAATCAAAACAAAACCACTAATCTGTAACCAAAGTATTTACATAAATATTGTTGATTCTCTTATTGTTCTAACTAAACTAATCCTGAACATGAGACATGAGTGAAGTAGTTGATATATACAGTGTTTTTCATTGTAGAACATTTATTGGGTTTCTTGGAGACTATAATGTTCCCCATTACTATGTATCATCTGTTTTTATCATATTCCTTAGTTATTTGGGGTAAGAGTTCCAACAATAAGGGGATGAATGTGCATATAAATTTAACATTAAAATCCAGAAATATGTGTCCAGGATAATGTGTCCAGAGTTTGTGTTATTTACTGAAATAGCTTATTTGGTTGTGTAATGGCTCAGTCCTCGGTAAATCTTTAATATCAAACAAAAAGGTAAAATTCGTTGGTAGAAGGAAGCACCATGTATGACAGTAACATCTAAATGATGGGGCAGTGAAGTGATGAATCAGAGAAAGATCTGACAGATTGAGTCAGAGATAGGATATATCCAGCCCTCATAAGAATAGACTGGGAAGACATAAATTTCTGGGGTTCCACACCAGCAGACAGGTAATGAGTTGGGACCCAGTGATGGATGAAACCAAAGGCTAATGACTCATTAACTCTCTCTTACTTTTCTGGGACCCAGAAGCTGCTGCTTCTGGTGATTTAACTCTCTCTCTGCGATTCTGCACCAGAAGCTTTTGAGTTTTGGGCAATTAACTCTCTTTGCCTTCTTATGGCCAAAAGCTGATGGCTTCTGACAACCCTGTTCTCTGAGAAATTCCACTCTGAGAACAGCTCATGGTACTGACCTCAAAGATACTCACCTCCTTGTGGTATTTGCCCCAATTTATGAATTTATCATTTAGGGAAAGATGCTGAACACTGTGAGATTCAAAGACAAACTCGCCAACCTTCACTTGAGCTTCTGTACCACTCTGCAGAGACTGGTAATAAAGGATGTCAAGCTTGGTTGCTGGAACCTCCTTGTTCACAACGTTCCCTTCATTGTGCTTCTCCCAAGTTGGCCCTTTTGTAAGAATGGATGGAGCTAAAAGTGAAAAATAACATTCAGAATTGTAGTATAATTCATGAGATGTAAATAATCCAGGTTAATTTAACTGCCCTGTCTTTCTCTAACTGTACGTTCCTGTTGCTTTCATTATTGTTCTGTATATCAAACATTTGTCATAGGCATAATCCATGCCAGCAGTCGGCCTATATGACACAAACATGCTCACACACACATACACACACACCCACATTCAGACAAACACCCAAGAGACACTGGAGGTAAAAGATGTTTTCAATAAAATAGACAGTACAGCAATTAGGTAGCTGTAGTAGATCAATGGATAATAATTAGCAAATAAATATTCAACATATCATTATTTGCAGATTCCATGATAGTACATATACTAGCAACTCCTACTAAGTCACTTCTATGACTAATGAATACTTTCATAGATGTGGCTGGACACAAGATTAACAAAAAAAAAAAAAAATAGTACTCTTCCTGTATATAAATGACAAACCAACTGAGAAAAAAATCAGGACAACAAACTCTTCACAATAGCTACAAACTATATACAATATCTAGGGGTAGCCAAATAAATCAAATAAGAGACTTATATAGTAAAACTTTAAGTCTTGGATTGTAGAAACAGAAGAAAATATATAAAGATGCAAAGATCTCCCATACACATGGATAAGTGTAATTAGCATAGTAAATAGAAAAATAACTTCAAAAGATATCATTATTCCTAATTTTCAATTGTAGAACAGTGCTATAAGAAAAGAAGCCACAAAGTATTTAAATAACAACACACATGTTGAGCAATGGAATTGAATTGAAGACCCAGAAATAAATCCAGAAAACTCTGCACACCAATTATATATTTAAAGAAGACCAAAATACCAAGGTAAAAGGAAAGAATATCCAACATATGTGCTGTACAAACAGAATATATTCATGTTGCAGAATGCAAATAGATCTTTATCTATCACCCTGAACAAAATTCAAAGCCAATGACCAATCATATTAAAAGAAAAACATTGGAAAACGAAGATAAAGTAGAAAACAGCTTTAAACATATGGTCATAGAAGACAATTTCATAAGCAGAACCCTGATATAGCAGGCACTTAGTTCAACAATTAATAAGTGGGACTTCATGAAACCAAAAAGCTTCTTCAAGGAAAAGAACAGCTTCAAAGTCTACATATTGAAAAATGATTTTTACTAACTCTAGATCTGACTGAGAATTAATAACCAAAATATATAAAGAACTGAAGACACTAGGCAACAAGTAACCAAACAATCTAAATGAAACCCACGTGAGGTATATGGTTAAACAGAGAATTCTCAATAGAGGAATCTCAAATTGCTAAGAAAAACTTAAAATAATTTAATGTCTTTAGCCATTAGGGAAATGCAAAACAAAACTACTTAGGGATTCTGTCTTCCACCTTTGAAAATGAATAGATCAAAGACACAAGCTCATGATGGCAAGGATATGCACCAAGGGGCACACTTCTGAATTGATGGAGGGAGTGCAATCTTGTACAACCACAATAGAAATCAATATGCTAGGCCCTCAGAAAATTGGGAATCAATCTACCTCAGGATTCAGACACACTCCTCTTGGGTTTATAACCAAATGTCACTCCATCCTATTACAAAGACACCTGCTCACCTATATTCACTGTGGGTTTATTTAAATTTGCCAGAAACTGGATGAAACCTAGATGTTTCTTAACTGAAAAATGGATCAGCAAACACACTTAAACAATGTATTCCTATTCAGCTGATAGAAAAATGAGACTGTGATATTTGCAGGCAAATGGATGGAAGAAGAAAAGATCCAGAGTGATGCAACCTATACCCAGAAAGACAAACTGCATTTAGTTACTAATATGTTGTTATTAGCTGTAAAAATAAAGGATAATCATGTTAAAATCGACAGACCCAGAGAGAGGCTAAGTAACAAGGAAGACTCCGCTGCAGGTGGAGGGTATAGTACGTAAGGTTCTTCCTGGGAATGAAAATAGAATAGATTTTGCGGGTAGACTAGTGGGTGGATAGAGATGGGAGCAAGAGGTAAAGAACTTGGGGACAGATGTGTTGTGTGTGAAGTTATGGACAGAGACACAGTGAGTGATGGAATAGTGGGGCATTTATAGGCAATGTCAAAACCTAGTAGAGTGGAGCTTCTTCAAACCTCTGAGGGTGACCTTAGTAAGAACTTAGGAATGTAGGATATGGAACCTGAACTAGCCATCTTCTGTAACTAGGCCAGGCTCCCAGTGTGTAGCTTGGACAGCCACCAAGGGAAAAAAACCTTGGATCCACAACCTGTCCTGACTGCAAGATGTGCTGGGACAACAGTGACTAAATCTGTGAGAGTAAACAAACAATGACTGATCTAACTTGAGCCTCAAGCCATGAGATGCATCACATGCCAGACACTGCCTGGATGGCCAGGAACCTCATCTGGGTAGCTCAGAGAACTAAACATGATAGACCACAACAGCCATTAGTCAAAACCAGATTCCTAATGCTATTCCTCTTACTCATAGAGCAGTGCCTAGATCTGATATATCAGAGAATTCATGTAGCAGTTGATTGAAGCAGATGCAGAGATCCACAGCCAAATGATGTGCATTGCCTGGGCACCCATGGAAGATGGGGAAGCAAGTATTGTAGGAGACAGAGCGGTCCAGGCCACCAGGAGAACAAACACCAAAGAATCAAAAAACCAGGGTTTATAGTGGGTCACACATATTGATTAGACACGTACAGAGTCTGTACAGATCTACCCTAATTCATCTGCATACATGCTATGGTTGTTTAGCTTGATCCAGTGTAGGACTCGTAACGACAGAAGAGTGTGAACATTTGACTCTTGCTTTTGGTTCCTTGTGGTACCCTTTTCCTACTACAGGGTGGCCGAATCCAGCCTTGATATTAGGATATGTGCCTAATCTCACTGTATCTTGTTATGCCATGTTGATATCCCTGAGAAATATTCCTTTTTATAGAAAGAAAACAGAGGACAAGGGGATCTGGGGGAGAGCTGGGTTGGGCAGGCAAATAGAGGGAATGGAGCGACTGAAGTCTTATAGGAAAGAAGAATATTTTTTTAAAATAATAAAATAATAACCTTTCCCTTATAGCTCAGAGAACACATAGAAGAGGAGGCACAATTCTTTCTGTTGTGTGACTTCCATTTGATAGTTTTGCTTCATTTTATTAAATAATGTTTTTTATTTAAGAAACGCAAATGAATGTGTAAATGAGTGAATGAACTGAATGAAAAACTGTCACTAGCTTAAAAATTAACAACTGTACTGTCACTTATACTTTCTGGGATAGGGAAAATGAGTTTTTTCCATAGAGATAGACACAGAACACACACACACAACACACACACACACACACTGTCCATAAAAACAGAAGACTTGGGAGTAAAGGGAACAACTTTGCAGATGATCAAATGTGACTAATACAAGTGTGTATTAGTTACTGATCTGTTGCTGTGATAAAGCACTATGACATGAGCAACTGACAGAAGGAAGAGTTTATTGGGGCCTATGGCTCCAGGGGAATCAGTGTCTATCATGGTGAGGAGCATGGCAGCAGGCACTTGTGATGGCATAAGAGGCTGAAGGTTCTCATCCTCACCTGCAACACAAGAAGATGCCTGTGAAGTAAGGTAAAGATAAGTAAATGCCAAAACCCCTCTACATTGACGTATTTACTCCAGAAAAACTGCATCATACATATTTCCCTAGAAAAATGCATCAAGAAGTTATTGTTCAAATCCTGAGCCTGCGGGGACGTTTCTCATTCAAACCACCACACCTGTGCAGGGAGTAGAAAGTGGAGTGAAGGAATTGAGGGAAACCTAGTCAAATGAGTTGTGTACACTTGAATGGAATTATCCTTATGAAACCCAATATCATGTATAATAAATATATGCCAGTAGAAATAATAAAAATATTCTTAAATATTTTACTAGTTAGGAAAAATATTAACCAAGTAGGTAAAATGTCTCTTAGGTAAAACCTGTAAGACACTGATGAAAGAGATTGAAAAGACATAGAAAGGAAACAGTATCAAGGATTAGAAGAGGTAATACTGTTTAAATAATTCATTATACAAAAGTTTCACAGATTAGGGTAGTCTCTATGAAAATTTAAATGTTGTTTTTCTCAGACAGTGGTGAGGCCTAAAATTCCCACAGGAGACGAGAACCGCAAAGAAATCACATGCCCTTTGCAAACTTGAATAAGAAGACCAAATTAAAGCATTGCATTTTCTATTGGAAATAGTTTTGTAAAATTACAGCAGTACAAGCATGGCATATAACATGCACACATCACAGAGGACCTGAAGATAAATCCAGATCCAACTGAACCAATAAGACACCAAGAACACACAAAGGGTGAAATGTAGTCTCTTCTAAAAATGCTGTTGTGAAAACAGAGCAAAAAACTGCCACTAGATTTTTGTCTGTTTCATACACCAAAGAAAGCAAAAACAGATCAAAACCTCAGAATAAAAATTACTAGAGTAAAAGGGAGAGGGAAGTCCTTTGATAACATTGGTCTTGATGAGAATATTTTCAAATATGATATGAAAAGCAGTTAATGAAACCTAAAAAAAAAACATTCTACCAAGAAAGCATCTGCACAACAAAGAAAACAACCAACAGTGTGAGAGGACAGTTCAGGAAATGGAAGAAGACAATTACAAATGAGATATCTAATGAATGAGTATTATCACAAATTCATAGGTAACGAATGAAATTATTTGGCCAGAATGTTAAAATAAAGAAAATTGTCTGTTAGATTGTTTTTTAAAGACAGGGATACATGTGGTCACAAAGTGTGTGGCAAAAACATTTAACATCACTGCTCTGAGAGAAAGGCGAATGCAGCTCACCATGAGCTCTACTACTTTCTATGTATTAGGATGCCTGATGTCAATATCCAACACAGAAAAAATATTTATGTTATCTAAAGGGATAATTAGCCCTTAGTCCAGAAATAACCTTTCACTTTTGGATTAGAATCTCTACCTAAATTGAGAGAATACTACCTAAAAAAGTGGTCATAAGAGTGAGAGAGGGCTGGTTGGAGAAAGGTTCCAACAGGATAGGGAGGGGTACAGAGTGCAATGGGTCAGAGGTAGAAAATACACAACATTCATTATTTAAGCATTTGAAAGTACCAACAGACTACCAGTCTGAGCCCAGGCAAGGAGCAGATCCCAGGCGGCAGCTTGGCACCAAACCTCACAAAACCCAGCAGAAGTGGGGCACCCAGAAGTTCTAACCCAGGCAGTATCTCAGGTAAGGAGACAGGAACACCCACCCCAAACAGGGAATAACTGGAACCCACTAGGACCCACTGGGACCCAGGTACTCACTCCTGGCCTGGAGCTCTGGTTCCTTCCAGTCTGGGCCTGAGTGCGTAGCAGATCGGGACAGCAACTCTGCACCCAATCACACAGAACCCAGAGGAAGCATAGCCCCCAGGAGCTCTAACCCGAGCAGCTTCTTAAGCAAGGAGGCAGCAACATGTGCCCCAAACAAGGAGTAACCTGGACCCACTAGAACCCAGGAACTCACTCCTGATCCGGAGCACGTATTCCTTCTGGTCTGGGACTGAGCACTCAGTAGATCCCAGGCAGCAACTCTGCACCCAAGCTTAAAGAACCCGGAGGAAGACAGGTCTCCCAGGAGCTCTAACCTGAGCAATATCTCAGGCAAGGGGGTAGCAACACTTGCCCCAAACAGGGAGTAACCAGGACCCACAGGGATCCAGGAACTCACTCCTGGCCCAGAGCACTGGTTCCTTCCTGTCTGGGCCCAAGCACCGTGCAGATCTTTGGCCCCAGCTCTAACCTCAGCAGAATCACCCAACCCAAACAGTTCTGACACAACCAAGAGAATAGGAAAGACAGGCTCCAGTCAGAGACAGCACAGGTAGCACCAAGGAGATCCAGATGGCAAAAGGCAAGTGCAAGAACATAAGGGCCAGCAACCCAGGGCACTTGACACCATCAGAACCTAGTTCTCCCACATTAGAAAGTCCTGAACTCCCCATATCACCAGGAAAGCAAGAGTCAGATCTAAAATCACGTCTAATGATGATGATAGAGGACTTTAAGAAGGACATAAATAACACTCTCAAAGAATTCAACGAGAACACAGGTAAACAGGTGAAGGAATTGAACAATACCATCCAGGAAATAAAAATGGAAGTAGAAACAAGAAAGAAATCACAAAGGGAGACTACTATGGAGATAGAAAACCTAAGAAAGAAATCAGGAGTCACAGACTCAAGCATCACCAACAGAATACAAGAGATAGAAGAGAGAATCTCAGGTGCAGAAGATACCATAGAAAAAATTGCCACAACTGTCAAGGAAAACACAAAATGCAAAAGGCTCTTAACATAAAACATCCAGGAAATCCAGGACGCAATGAGAAGACCAAACCTAAGCATAATAGGTATAGAAGAGAGTGAAGATTCCCAACTTAAAGGGCCAATAAATACCTTCAACAAAATCATAGAAGAAAACTTCCCTAACCTAAGGAATGAGATGCCCATAATCATACAAGAAGCCTACAGAACACCAAATAGACTAGACCAGAAAAGAAATACCTCCCATCACATAAGAGTGAAAACATCAAATGCACAAAACAAAGAAAAAATACTAAAAGCAGTAAGGGAAAAAGGTCAAGTAACATATAAAGGCAGACCTATAAGAATTATACCAGACTTTTCACCAGAGACTATAAAAGCCAGAAGATCCTGGACTGATATCATACAGACCTTAAGAGAACACAAATGCCAGCCCAGGCTACTATACCCAGCAAAACTCTGAATTACCATAGATGGAGAAACCAAGATATTCCACGACAAAATCAAATTTACACAATATCCTTCCACAAACCCAGCACTACAACGGATAATAGCAGGAAAGTCCCCAATACAAGGAGAGCAATCATACCCTAGAAAGAGTAAGAAAGTAATCTTCCTCCAACAAACCCCTCTTCCAAAAAGAAGATAGTCACATAAACAATGCCTCCACTTTTAACAAAAATAACAGGAAGCAATAATCTCCTCTCCTTAATATCTCTTAACATGAACGGACTCAATTCCCCAATAAAAACACATAGGCTAACAGACTGGATCCGCAAACAGGATCCAGCATTTTGCTGCATACAAGAAACCCACCTCAGTGACAAGGACAGATACTACCTTAGAGTAAAAAGCTGGAAAAAAATTTTTCAAGCAAATGGTCCTAAGAAACAAGCTGGAGTAGCCATTCTAATATCGAATAAAATTGACTTTCAAATTAAAGATATCAAAGAAGATAAGGGAGGATATTTCATTTGTCAAAGGAAGAGTCACCCAACAGGAACTACACAGAGGTACAGCGAAACTAACAGAAGTTAAGAACCAAATAGACTTAACAGATATCTATAGAACATTTCACCCAAAAACAAAAGAATATACCTTTTCTCAGCACCTCATGGTACCCTCTCCAAAATAGACCATATAATTGGTCACAAAACAGGCCTCAACAGATACAAAAAAATTGAAATAATCCCATGCATCCTATCAGATCACCATGGTCTAAAGCTGGTCTTCAAAACTGGCAAAGACAATGGAAAGCCCACATTCACATGGAAACTGACAATACTCTACTCATTGAGAGTGGGGTCAGGGAAGAAATAAAGAAAGAAATTAAAGACTTTTTAGAATTTAATGAAAATTAAGACACATCATACCAAAACCTATGGGACACAATGAAAGCAGTGCTAAGAGGAAAACTCATAGCTCTAAGTGCATACAAAAAGAAAGTGGAGAGAAAACACACTAGAAGCTTGACAACACACCTGAAAGCTCTAGAACAAAAAGAAGCAAATACACCCCAGAGAAGTAGACAGCAGGACACAATCAAACTCAGGGCTGAAATCAACCAAATAGAAACAAAGAGAACTAAACAAAGAATCAATAAAACCAGGAGCTGGTTCTTTGAGAAAATCAACAAGATAGATAAACCCTTAGCCAGAGTAATCAGAGGACAGAGAGAGAATATCCAAATCAATAAAATCAGAACTGAAAGGGTGACATAACAACAGAAACCAAGGAAATTCAACAAATCATCAGATCCTACTACAAAAGCCTATACTCAAAAAATTGGAAAATCTGGATGAAATGAACAATTTTCTAGACAAGTACCAGTTACCAATGTTAAATCAGGAGCAGATAAACCATCTTAACAGTCCCATAACCCCAGAAGAAATAGAAGCAGTCATTAAAAATCTCCCCACCATAAACAGGCCAGGTCCAGACAGTTTTAGAGCAGAATTCTATCAAACATTCAAGGAAGATCTAATACCAATTCTCTTCAAATTATTCCACAAAATAGAAACGGAAGGAACACTACCTAACTCATTCTATGAAGCCACAATTACTCTCATACCTAAACTCCACAGAGACCCAACAAGAAAAGAGATCTTCAGACCAATCTCCCTTATGAATATTGATGCAAAAATATTGAATAAAATTCTCTCGAACCGAATCCAAGAACACATCAAAACACTTATCCATCATGATCATAGGCTTTATCCCAGGAATGCAGGGTTGGTTTAATATACGGAAATCCATCAATGTAATCCACTATATAAATAAACTCAAAGAAAAAAACCACATGATCATATCTCTTGATGCTGAGAAAGCATTTGACAAAATTCAACACTCCTTTATGATAAAAGTCTTGGAAAGATCAGGAATTCAAGGCCCACATCTAAACATAGTAAAAGCAATATACAGCAAGCCAGTAGCCAACATCAAACTAAATGGAGAGAAACTTGAAGCAATCCCATTAAAATCAGGGACTAGACAAGGCTGCCCACTCTCCCCCTACCTATTCAATATAGTACTGGAAGTCCTAACCAGAGCAATTAGACAACAGAAGGAGACCAAAGGGAAACAAATTGGAAAGGAAGAAGTCAAAGTTTCACTATTTGCAGATGATATGATAGTATACTTAAGTGACCCCAAAACTTCCACCAGAGAACTCCTAAACCTGATAAACAACTTTAGCAAAGTAGCTGGTATAAAATTAACTGAAACAAATCAGTAGCCTTCCTCTACACAAAGGATAAACTGCCCGAGAAAGAAATTATAGAAACGACATCATTCACAATAGTCACAAATAATATAAAATACTTTGCTGTGAATCTAACCAAGCAAATAAAAGACCTGTATGACAAGTACTTCAAGCCCCTGAAGAAAGAAATAGAAGGAGATCTCAGAAGATGGAAAGATCTCCCGTGCTCATGGATTGGAAGGATTAATATAGTAAAAATGGTTATCTTGCGGAAAGCAATCTACAGATTTAATGCAATCCCCATCAAAATTCCCACTCAATTCTTTACAGAGATATAAAGAGCAATCTTAAAATTCATTTGGAATAACAAAAAACCAAGGATAGCAAAAACTACTCTCAATAAAAGAACTTCTGGGGGAATCACCATCCCTGATTTCAAGCTGTACTACAAAGCAATAGTGATAACGACGGCGTGGTATTGGAACAGAGAAAGCCAGGAGGATCAATGGAATAGAATAGAAGACCCAGAAATGAACCACCATACATATGGTCACTTGATCTTTGGCAAAGGAGCTCAAACTATCCAGTGGAAAAAAGACAGCATTTTCAACAAATGGTGCTGGTCCAACTGGAGGTCAACATGTAGAAGAATGCAAATTGCTCCATACTTATCTCCTTGTACAAAGCTCAATTCCAAGTGGATCAAGGACCTCCACATAAAACCAGCTACACTGAAACTAATAGAAGAGAAAATAGGGAAAAGCCTTGAACACATGGGCACAGGGAAAAAGTTCCTGAACAGAACACCAATGGCTTATGCTCTAAGATCAAGAACTGACAAATGGGACCTCATAAAACTGCAAAGCTTCTTTAAAGCAAAGGACACTGTCAATAGGACAAAGCGGGAACCAACAGATTGGGAAAAGATCCTCAGCAACCCTACATCTGATAGAGGGCTAATATCAAAGGTATACAAAGAACTGAAGAAATTAGATTCCAGACAATCAAATAACCCTATTAAAAATGGGGTACAGAGCTGAAGAAAGAATTCTCAACTGAGGAAACTCGATGGGTTGAGAAACACCTAAAGAAGTGTTCAGCATCCCTAGTCATCAGGGAAATGCAAATGAAAACAACACTGAGATTCCACCTCACACCAGTCAGAATGGCTAAGATCCAAAACACACAGGTGACAGCAGATGTTGGCGAGGATGTGGAGAAAGGGGAACACTCCTCCATTGTTGGTGGGATTGTAAGCTGGTACAACCACTATGGAAAGCAGTCTGGCAGTACCTCAGAAAATTGAACATAGTGTTACCTGAGGATCCAGCTATACCACTCCTGGACATATACCCAGAAGATATTTCAACATACAACATGGCCACATGCTCCACTATATTCATAGAGGCCTTATTTATAATAGCCAGAAGCTGGAAAGAACCCAGATGTCCTTCAACAGAAGAATGGATACAGAAAATGTGGTATATTTACACAATGGATTACTACTCAGCTATTAAAAACAAGGAGTTCATGAAATTCTTAGGCAAATGGATGGAGCTAGAAAATGTCATCCTGAGTGAGGTGACCCAATCACAAAGGAACACACATGGCATGCACCCACTGATAAGTGGATACTAGCCCAAAGTGCACAATACCTAAGATGCAAAGCATAGACCACATGAAACTCAAGAAGAAGAAGGAAGATCAAAGTTTGGGTCCTTTTGTCATTTTTAGAAGGAGTATCAAAAGATTCAACCAGACCTCCCTGGCTCTAAACCTCCAGCCTGAGAACAAGTAATTGAGGGTGGCCTTGTTACGCATCAGTAGAATTGGAGGACCATGGTTCCCAAAAGTTTGGATTCCCAAGTGTTGGGGAATCTGAGAGCAGAAAGATGGGTTTGGGAGGATGTTCGGAGCCTACCCTCATAAGAATAAGAGGAGGGGGATGGGATAAGGGGTTTAGGGGGAGAATGGGAGAAGAGACAACATTGAAAGGTAAATACACGAAATATCCAATTTAAAAAAAAAAAAGCATAATGGGTCTGACAAAAAAAAGATAGCTTACTTATTTTAAATTATTTTCAAAAGTTTCTGGGAGATGCTAATTGGCCAAGATCTTATGTTAAGCTCTCCACAAAAGAATTTAAGTCTCTGTTTAATATTCTCAAGAGAGACGTGAATACTAATTTTCATCAACAATTAATTGACAAAAGAGGAGTAATTTTACAAAAAGTAAAGAAGCTATTATTAATTGATATATAGACTGATTAGTTGTTGGCTGTTCTGTAACAGTCTTTTGATAAAAGAGATTATTCATGTAGATTTATATTTCTTTAAATAGTGTCTTTATGCCTCTCTGAGTGTGGAAGAAGCAACTACCAGTGCTTCTGTCCAGATCTTACAAGAAATCTGAAAAATGTGTTTTAAAAATAAAAGAGAAGAAATTGTTTCCCCCCAGAAGGAGTCTCCTGAAACACTCTCCATCATGCCTTGTTTACTTTTAACTCTCAAAAACTCAAAGCTCCTGGCAAATCTGCTGCTGACTGCCTCTGGCATCACTGAGACCAATAAAAACTATGTCATGGCTATGTGGAAGGACCCTCTTACCCTTAAATGGAATGGCCCAGAGCCAGTTCTCATATGGGGCCGAGGACTGATATGCCTGTTTGATACCACAGAAGGCACAGCTAAATGGCTGCCAAAAAGATTAATGAAATAAATAGATACCTCCACAAAGCCAGGCACAACTCTAAATAAGATGAATAACAAGTGACCTCCAGGGAAGAGAAATCTCCATGAGAATTCCCTTCTTTTTCCTTTCCAGGTAAAAATGAAACACACATGATGTCTGCCGGTAGAAGTTCTAGTCTTGATGCTGGCTTCTGGATTATACTACTCAGACCTTTGATGGGCCACTGACAAGGACACCAAACAGCTAGAGATTGACATCACTAATCTGAAGAAATCCCTTGTTTCGCTGTCTGAAATGATCTCCAAAAATTGCAAAGGGCTTTACTGGACTTGAATTACTCTTTTACAATAGAAAAGACTGTGTACAGCTCTTGACTGTGTTCAGTCCTTAAAGAAGAATGTTGCCCTTATATTGACAAGACAGGGATTGTTAAAGAGAACATGAAAAAGGTCAGAGAAGGCCCCAAGAAAAGACAGAGAGAGAAAGAGAAAGATGAGAGTTGGTATAAGGATTGGTTTTCAACGTCTCCATGGTTGTCAACTCCCCTTCCTCCCATCTTGGGACCATTAATTGGGTTATTTTGCTGATTTCTTTTGGTCTCTGGGCCTTAAATAGACTGACTAACTTTGTGATACAACAGATAGATAATTTGGTAGCAAAACTTATTCAGATACATCAGCATAAGTTAGCTATGGAGGACCACGAGACTCAAGATGAAGTTCTTACTCTATCCAGGGTGTTCCCAAAAGCCATCTCCACCCAGTCTAAAAGAGGGGACTTCCACCCCTAGACCAAGCAGAGAGGAGCCACCCAGAACCCCCTCTGACTGGCGAATTGAATTCTTGCTTAGGCTGCGAGGCTAAGCACTGCAAGGGAATATAAACTATAAATATAAACTAAAAATATCTCTCTGGGTTCCCTGAGGGACAAGCCTGACTGCATAGGGGTTAATGTCAAAAGTATCCCCTCTCCAGGAAAAAGACATCAGGATGGGTATGGCCCTCATGCCTCACTGGACAACGACAGGAGGACCGGAGCCATTACAAGGTCCACTTAATTATTGGAGGTCAGGCCTCTATCCCCGTCTTCACAAGATTAGAATCGCCAAAGCCCTTCTATACTTAGAGAAGGGAGCAGATGTCAAGAGCCGTCCTGCATATACACTGAAGGCCTAAAATTAGCCATAGGCCTAATATCAGCAATAGACCTGACATACATACATGTTAACACAAAGTCTTGGGTCTCATTTTTTCAGCATCATGCAAATATTGTTTTTTACAGAAATGTTAGTTCAACTTTAAGTACCACAAATGTGATTTTCTTTAATTTTATCTTTCACTTGAGAGTAACTCTGAAAGTTCATGAAAAAACATGGAGAATTTACAAGTCAAGTCAAACACTGTAAGAAAACATTAGACCAGCTATTGTTACCTTCCATGGGAGAGGAGCCTGGAGGTCACTTTTGTCATGTGAGTCTCCTTCCACTCTGAGTGACAGCTCCTTATGGAGTGCCTGGGCAATGGCGTGTACAGCAGCATGGACTTTGTAGGTATAGGGTGAGGTATTCATATCCCAATCATGAAAAGAACGTGTGCTCAGGCTGCCATTATGCTCACGTAGACTTGGATTCACAACTTCATGCTGATTAGTGTATGGACAATTAAATATGTATGACCACACCTCCTGGATAAAGATATCATGAGAGTATTTTCTAGGATGGACACTTGTGAGAAAATCCTTGAATCCCAGAATTTCATTGTGAAGAGACAATGATAATCCTCAAAAGTGAACAAACTTTTATTTAGATAAAAAGTAACCATGATTAAATCCCAATCAGAAGTTGTGATCCAGACATTGCGAAAAGCAGTATAATCAATGGTCTTACCAACAAACATCAGCAGAGAAAACCTCTCACCAAATGCAACAATAACATATGTCAATGTGAATCTTTCGAAAAAAAGCTTCTTGTTTACTGTGTCCTTAGCAGGAATTTCTGGAACCTTCTCTGCAAATGCCACACAAAGTCCATGTCTCTTCATCTCCTCTGTGATGTCCCTAAAGAAGAGTTCTCCCCTCATATAATCTGAGATGACCAGACCAACCCAGACCCAAGAGAAGTCGAGCAGCAGTTGAATAATTTCATGATAGAGAGATGTGCTGTGCATAGGAAACTGGTAAGGAGACTCGAGCTGGACTCTGGTCCCAAGACTCTGGTCAAAAGGAGCATAGCTGATCTAAACAGAAAGTTACCACTAAAGATATTAGAATTAGGTTTATTCTCAAATGATTTTGTTTATGTCTTCTCTTAATGCACTCAAGGACAAATTAAACAGTTAAATTACTTTGCTAAAAATGGAATTTGTTACCTATGTCCCATCACTTACTTTTTGGTCCTTACACAAATTGTATCTTTATCTTTTTGATTTTATAAAAGGTATCAAACAGGCCACAGAGTGTCTATCTCCTTCTATGAGTTCAGGCAATTCCAGTCAAACAATAGCATTTGCAAATCTGTCATTTCCTATAGTACAACTTTTCTCCTCCTGATATGGAAGTGGAGAAATTTTCAAACTAAAGGCCTTTTACATGAAGCCATAAATCTATAACTAATGAACCAATAAAGAAGAACCTAAGAAGCATTTTAAAACCCACTAGTGAAGTGTAGTGAACCTAGAAGTTCCTGTGTTTTTGTCTTTCTGTAATGCTCAATATAAGCTTGCTTAGGATAGAAGGCTGAATATCTACCTCAATGAATGTTGTAAAGTTTCTCTTTAATAGGACGATATGGTCACCCCATCTCATTTCTATCCTTCTTACCAGAAAACTTCCATTGATATTGTCTACTCTCATTCCAACATAGTTTAGGGCATCTCTTCTGGGGTTGGGAGTGGACTAGGTCCTTAATTTGTCAAATTAAATGACCAATTATTGAATTCACTGTACTTGTTGGCACAAAACTATTCATTTATTTAAGATGTGCTCCCTGAATGAGATCCAGGATTATTTCTTCCTTTGATCAAGGAATGTATTTCAAGATTTGGCCAACACTATCAGTCTGCCTTACTGAATCTTCAATCTTCTCTACACAAGTGCTATCAGAATATTCCAGTGTCCATGGCTCACATTGGGACTTGATCCCCTTTTCCTCACAAATTCCCTAAATAATCTCCTCAAGTTTATTACTATGTAACAGGTATTTGAATTATAAATGCTACTACTCTAGCATTGTTTATAAGAAATCACTACTGATCGGCAGGAAGAATGTTTAAGACAAATATTAAAACATTCATGCCAACAGAGAAAAATTATAAACACTCCCAACAACCAGCCAGACTTAGTCTGACCCATGGTTCTTTGGAAAAATCAATGTGTCAATCTGAGCTGACACCACAGAAAAAAAATCAGGAATATGTCCACAGTAGTTACAGTGAAGATACATGAGTAGAATTATCATTCTCCTAATACTTTGTGATGCTCTAAAACTGGATCTGAAAGGACCACTGTATTGACAATGGTATATGGCAAAGGAGATTTTCTTGAAGTAGAAAGAATACAGATTGTCATTAATTTTAATTACATTTTTTCAAACTTAAAGGTTTAAATTAAAGTTGTTATACAAACATTATTCCATCTTATGAATAAATTATACTGTAGACTTAAAATGATAACTAAGTAGTAAATTTTAAGTACATCAATAAACAGTAACTGAGTCAGTTAGAATTTATTACTTGTTACAATGTTTAACTAAAGAACCAGGATTCTTTGCATACTTGTGGGACATTGTAGAGACTTAGAACTCTGGAGATCTGAGTTGATACTCCTGTTGAAATGACTCCTATCACAGCAACCAGCTTATCAGTCTTCTCAGGCCTGCAGGTGTAGGTAGGAATTGGTGGGATCTCTCCTGAGAGCAAAGCCATAGAACTTTCAAGAAAGTCAACATTGAAGAGAGAGAATCCCAGGGACATATTGAATAGAATCTTTGGGTCCTTGTTGATTTTTTCTACAGCAAAAACCATTGCCAACATGTGCTGATAATGTTTCGTAAGATAGCTAGGAGGAAAAAATTGGAAAGACCATTTTTGTGGGTTCTTTTTAATTAATTAAAATTAATTTTTAATTAAATGTAATTACTTCATTTACTTTCTTCTCTTTTCTCCCTGCAGCTCCTCTCATGCTCTCTTGCAAATTCTGGATTTTTATTTGTACCTATCTCAGTCATACAAAGAATATAGCAATAATTCAAGAAACAAGCAGGATATTCTGTATTAGACATGTAGAGGAATTAGTCTTTAAAGAGAAGATCCATAGTACAACTTATTTTTAAATTCAAAATTCCTGTTTTTTTTATTTTCTTGAGACAGAATTTTGCTTATACAACCCAGGATATGTTTAACCTCACTATTCAAACCCAGTTAACCTCAGGCTAACAGCGATTCTCCTGCATCTGCTTCCAAAGGTCTGGGGCTAAAGGTTTTCACTACCATGTACTATCAAATGAACAGTTCTACCTGCTTACTGTGGAACTTGTGTCTGAGAAAGTATAATTGAGGAGTACAGCATGTGGGATATAGCAAACATTAAAATTTCTTCAAATATAGGGTAAACCTAGAGAAAATACACAGTGCTTTATCACCTATGGCAATTGAAAAAAATAGTTTCAAGCCAATTATAGCGGGAAAAATATAATGCTCTCAGTACACTTATCTTAATGAAAACAAAGAAAAATCACACCAACTGAAAATTGTTTTCAAAACCTTCTTACATATTTAAGAGAATTTGGCACAAGTAGGGGAAAGACACACAGAAACTCAGTCATGGCTAAGTAGCTATTGATACTCGGTGGCTACTAGGGAAGGGAGATTCAGTTTCCTTAGAAGGTTTGCCCTAGTAGCTTGCCTATACTCTCGATGATGTCCTATACTCTTACACTACTGGCATCCCTAAATGAAAAAGTGAGAGAGACAGAGAGAGAGACAGAGAGAGAGAGAGAGAGAGAGAGAGAGAGAGAGAGAGGCAGAGAGACAGAGAGACAGAGACAGACTCAAATAAGACAGAGACACACAGAAGAGAAAGAGAGAGACAGAGAAAGAAAGGCAGACATATAGAGACAGAGAGAAACAAAGACAGAGACTCCATGAAGTTGAAGACAGGAAACATTCGAGGGGATGCAATAGAGGTAGGTTTGATCAACATATATTTTGTACATGTATGAAATCCCAAATAAATATTTCTTAAAGAGAGAAGCCAAACACTTACACATGAACGTATTTCGGAATCCGGTTTATATCTCTAAAGTCAAATCTCCTTATTCTCATGTCTCCAGCAGACACTCTAAGGGAAAAGAGTCCTCCAATAATAAAATCCCCATCTTGATAGTAGCCAGGAGAAGCAGGTAAATTTAAGGAGAAACAGGAAATGTGATCCTGGAATACAGTGAGAACTATCCAGAGAGAGGAAGCAATGAGCAATTTCATGCTAACATTGATAAATGAGAAAACACAGAAATCTCTTTAGTTGAAAATCTTGGGCTAATCGATCCAGATAGCACATCAACAAACTGATAAAACATGGGTCTGTCTGGTCTATGCAGAAGAACTTTATGAAGCATGTTTTGTCCTGATACAGACCAACCAGTATCCAAACACTCCCTCAGTTCCTGGAAGGATAATCTGCTTTGCACCTACTTAGCCCTAGATTATGTCCCCATCACAGAGTCCCTGTGAGTCTCCAAGGGCTCAGTGACCTCTCACTTGGGATTTGGGAATCCTGATTCTCAGTAGGAAAACACACAATTAAGAAAAAGCCTCAAGTTTTCTAAAATACCTGTGGGGTGTGTACACTTAGTGAGCTGAGACTTCACGAGGTCCCAAAAAATGAAGAGAGACTAAACTGTGGAATCATGAAGGGTCATCAGAAGGAGGCATCAATGGAGGGAAGGGTTAGACTCTGAATCATTTAACATCACTGTCATTTTAGAGTGTTTCTGTAAGGCAAAGTCATGCCTTACATTAGAAAACATTATTTATGATTACTTTATAAGGTCAATTATCAACTTGTGTGTTTGTAATATCTTACATCTATATACTTATGAGTATGATATTTGGAAATCCATATACAATGTAAAAATTAAATATAAATGTTTAATTTAAACATAATTGTTTGTAACCAGTGGCATGACATCAAATTTACTTACTTAAAAGAAAGTAATTGAAGAGATACTGTTAGTTTTTTAAAATGCCAGTTATGCATGACGTACAATGTGTTAATTTTTTTTTCTCTTTTTCTTTCTCTCTCTCTTTCTCCTCTCCCTCTCTCTCTCTCTCTCTCTCTCTCTCTCTCTCTCTTTCTCTCTCTCTTTCTTTCTTTTTTTCTGTAATTTTTGGTGTGGGCACTGTAGGAGACAGTGACAATTTAGAACATGATGCATGTTAGGAAGTACTCAACCATAGAGTCACATCCTTCCATTTTTTTTAATCTTTAAAGCTAAGGAGTAGTCTGCCCAGGTTGTCCTTGTTTATGTGACCCTGTTTCAATCATCTGATCAGTAAACTTTACAATTGTGTATCACAATCCTGGTTGTTACCATATTTTGATGTGAAAAACAAATACATATTTGTACTAAAACACTCAGATGTAGAAAGATATATGTCCTTTGTGTTTTTCAAATCATATTAAAGCCATTGGAAGGAAAACACACTTTATCAAAGCCCTTAAGAGGTTAAAAACCTGCAGGTAAGAATATGAATACAGTGCTTCTTTCTCAGAACTTGATGAAAATCACATGTTATCATTATCTTATTTCTTTGGGTCTGTGGATTATAGCATGATTATTATTTATTAAGGCTGATATCTACTATAAGTGATTACATACGACCATTGTCTTTCTGGGATTTGGTTTCCTCACTCAGGATGATATTTTCTTGTTCCATCCATTTGCTGGCAAACTTTATGTCATTGTTTTTAGCAGCTGAGTAATATTCAGTTGTGTAAATATATCACAATTTCTTCATTCATTCTGATGATGAGGACATTTAGGTTGTTTCCAATTTTTGGTTATCATGAATAAAGCTGCTATGAATAGACTTGAGCAAGTATCCGTATGGTATAATAGAGCCTCCTTTGGCTAAATGTGCAGGAATTGTATAGCTGGGTCCTGAGGTAGACCTACTGTATTTCACTTTTCTTATATGTATTGAGACTAGTTTTGTGACTTCTCATTTCTGGAGAGGTTCCATAATGTCTTGAGAAACAGGGAAGCTTTTGGTGTTTGGGTAAAGTGTTCTGTAGATATGCCTGAAGTCCTTCTTAGTCACAACATCTGTGAGCTCCATTATTTCTCTGTTAAGTTTCTGTCTGGATGACCTTTCCATTGGTAAGAGTGGGGAGTTGAAATCTCTCACTAATAATTGTGAGGGTGGTGTGTGGGCTAAGCTTTAGTAATGTTCCCTTCATGAAGGTGTGTGTTATTGCATTTGGGGCATGGATGTTCAGGATGTCATCTTTCTGGATTTTTCTTTGATGACTATGAAGTGCCCTTCCACATCACTTTTGATTAATTTTCGTTGAAAGTCTATTTTGTTAAATGTTGTAAAATCTACACCAGCTTGCTTCCTGCGTCTATTTGCTTGGAAAGTCATTTTCAGGCCTTTCCTCTGAGGAAATGTCCATCTTTCATGTTGAGGTGTGTTTCTTGTATGCAGCAGAATGATGGGTTCTGTTTTCACCCTTATTCTGTTAGCTTTGTGTCTTTATCGAGAAATTGAGTCCAATGATGTTGACAGATATTAATAACCAATGATTGTCAATCTTTGTTTTGATGTTGTTGGTGATGATGTATGTTTGTGTTCATGCATGTTTGTGTTTGTGTGTGCATGTGTGTGTGTTCTCTAATTCTTCTGGCTTCTGGTATGGATTTATATATTTCCTGTAGTTTCTTGCATGTTGTTGATGTCCTTGGGTAGGAGTTTTCATTCTAGTACATTCTCTTTTTTGTTTGTTTGTTTTTGTTTTGTTTTTCTAGACAGGGTTTCCCTGTGTAGCCCTGGCTGTCCTGGAACTCACTCTGTAGACCAGCCTGCTCTCAAACTCAGAAATCCACCTGCCTCTGCTTCCCGAGTGCTGGGATTAAAAGCGTGCACCACTATTTCCAGGCTAGTACATTCTCTTTTTTAAATTGGATATTTTATTTTTTTACATTTTAAATGTTATCCTCTTTCATGGTTTCCCAACTCCAAACCTCTATCCAATCCCCCCTTTCCCTACTTCAATGAGAGTGCATCCATACACACCCACCCACCTATGCACTCACTCCTGTCTCATGCCCTAGAATTCCTCTACCACCCAAGGATCATATGAAGTTCAAGAGGAAGGAAGACCAAAGGGTGGATAATCCAGGCCTACTTAGAAGTGGAAACAAATTAATCAAGGAAAGTAGAGTGAAGTAGGGTATTGGGAGGAAGAGAAGAAAGGGAGGTAACAAAGGAGAAGAATCAGGTCTGGGAGGTCTTTGGATAGAATCACACAAAGGTATTTTATATTGTCTCTGACTATTGTGAAGGGTGTCATTTCCCTAATCTCTTCCTAAGTCTGTTTTTCCTTTTATTAAGAAGGTTTCTGATTTGTTTGAGTTAATTTTAAATCCAATCTCTTCGCTGAAGTTGTTTATCAGTTTTAGGAGTTCCTTGGTGTAATTTTGGGAGTCACTTAAGTATACTATCATATCATCTTCCAATAATGATATTTTGACTTCTTCCTTTCCAATTTGTATCCTTTTGACCTCCTTTTGTTGTCTAATTGCTCTGGCTAGGAATTCGATTACTGTATTGAATAGGTTGGGAGAGAGTGGACAGCCTTGTCTTGTCCTTTATTTTAGTGGGATTGTTTCAAGTTTCTCTTCATTTTATTTGATGTTGGCTACTGTTTTGGTAAATATTGCTTTTACTATATTTAGGTATGGGTCTGAATTTCCTGATGTATCCAAATCTCTTAACATGAAGGAATGTTGAATTTTGTCAAATGCTTTTTCAGCATCTAATGAAATGATATGTGTTTTTTTTTTCCTTTGAGTTTGTTTACATAGTGGATTACATTGGTGATTTTCTGTTTATTGAACCATCCCTGCATCCCTGGAATGAAGCCTTCTTGATCATGTTGAATGATCATTTTGATGTGTTCTTGGGTTCGTTTTGTGAGAATTTTACTGAGTATTTTTGCATTAATATTCATAAGGGAAATTGATCTGAAGTTATCTTCTCTGTTGGGTCTCTGTGTGGTTTTGGTATCAGTGTAACTGTGACTTCATAGAATGAATTGAGTAGTTTTCCTTCTATTTCTATTTAGTGGAAACGTTTGAAGAGCACTGGTATTAGCTCTCTTTTGAAGGTCTGATAGAATTCTGTACCAAAGTCTTCGGGTCCTAGGCTTTTTTATTGAGTCTTTTAGTGACTGCTTCTATTTCTTTAGGAGTTACGGATTGTTTAGATGGTTTTTATGATCCTGATTTAACTCTTGTACCTGAAACTGTTGTCTTGATGATTGTCAGTTTCATTCAGATTTTTCAGTTTTCTTGAATATAGGCTTTTGTAGTAGAATTTGATCCTTTTTTGAATTTCTTCAGTTTCTCTTGTTATATCTCCCTTTTCATTTCTGATTTTGTTAATGTGGATACTGTCTATGTGTCTTCTGGTTAGTTTGGCAAATGGTTTTTTTGTCTCATTGAGAATAAGCACATTTTGAAACATCTATTCCTTTATTTCCACACAAATGATTTTCTCTCATTCTTACTCTTAATCATTTCCAGTCCTCTTATATTCTGTTGAAAAATGAGAGGACTGGGATTTATTGAAACATGTAGTAGACACTCCAGAAGTCACCTCAAGTTGGAAACTATCTAACCTGTGGTGGCTTTGTTCTATGTGTCTGGTCATCTCCAATGATAACAGGAAAAATTGATTAAATAGCTGTTGCCATTGTCAAGAAAAATACATTGAATTCACACCACTCTTTTGAATCTTTATTTGTACATAGTTCATTTTACACAAATAACATTAAATTCCTTTGTCTTAAGGAAGAAGTCATTTAAAGAACTTCTTTCTAGAATGGCCACCTGACCTCAGTAGGATCACATAGCATTTGGGAAGGAATATAAAGCCCAGTAAGCCAGCGCTGGAGGCCAGAATTGAGAGAATTTCCACGGCTACCATGGTTTTGCCTTTGGAGCTCAGGTAAGTGGGTACAAAAGAAATCCACACACTGCAGAAAACCAGCATGCTGAACGTGATTGTTTTTGCCTCATTGAAGCTGTCAGGTAGCCTTCTCGCCAGAAAAGCAATAAGCAAGCTGAGACTGGACAGAAAGCCCAAGTACCCCAGAACACAATAGAAAGCAAGGGTGGACCCCTCGTTACAACAGAGGATGATTTGCCCAAACTCTGACTGCATGTCAACATCAGGGAAAGGGGGATATGTTCCCAGCCAGACTGCACAGATGCACACTTGAATGATGGAACCACAGCAGACTATAGCATTTGAGAGTCGGGTCACCATCCACATTTGTAAGGTGCTTCCTGGTTTGACGGCTTTGAAGACCACAACCACAATGAAGGTCTTTGCCAAGATAGCAGAAACAGCAACAGAAAATACAACCCCAAAAATCATTTGTCTCAAGGCACAAGTGACAGTGTTAGGTTGGCCAATGAATATTAATGAGCAAAAGAAACAGAGCATTAGAGAAATGAGGAGGAGATAACTGAGATTTCTGTTATTTGCTCTGACAATGGGTGTATCTCGATAGCAGATGAATAATCCTAAAATCATAGCTGCAAAGGCAGATAAACTAATGGCCACAGAGACCAAAACAGCTCCTAGAGTATCTTCATGGGACAAAAATGTCGTAATTTTAGGGAGACACTGATTCCTTGCTTTTTGGATACTGATCTTCAGGACACTTGATGCATTGATCCATATCTGAAAGGGAGGCAGATTGGTTGATTACATTCCTGTGGTGAGTCCAAAGATGGAAATGTGGGATGTATTTCTTGAGTGGAACCATTTTTGAATTCTAAAGGAAATGTCCCTGGATATAGTAACTGAACTATAATATTGAAGAAAAATAGATGAATTATTTTTTCTTTCATAAGAGAACAATACATATACACTTGATGTAATTTTTTTATCTTTACTATAAATCAAATTCTGTGGATGTTAAATAGATTTTTAATCTGAAATTGATTTTGTAGAAGTGCTTGATTTTTACCTTCCTTGATGTTGGCTCTTAGACCACTCTATGAAAGTTCTGTGAGCCTGTTTAAGTACTGGGATTTTGAGCGATTCGCTACATTTAGCTCACGCTATTTGGTGGGGCAGCTTCTACGCTCCTGATGGATGACTTATGAATGACTTAGCTATAATGGGATTCCTGAGGCTGCCATAACATTAATTATTTCTGAGGAATTGACTGTTTTGAACGATTGACTTTCTTGGAATGAAGTTGGGCCTATCACTCAAAACTGCCAGCTGTCAAGGAGTACAGGGATGGCTTGGCTAAACTACCATTTTCACTTCAACCTGTGGTGTTTGATACATGAATGGATATTTGATGCTATCCCATTTTTTCCTGAAGACGTTTAACATTAAATCTAAAGTCAAGTTTAGACTAGACTTCCATAAATCAAGCCAGTAAATTGGGGCTTTTAGACTTACCTCTCATCCTGTATTGAATGAATAATGATGTCACTTTTTAAAGTTTTGAATTTTTAGGTAATGTGAACATTCAGCGTTGGTTTTTTGAGGCTTAGCATAGCCTGAAATGCTAAAGATTGCCCTAAGATTGGGAAATGTGAGCATGTTATGACAGAAACAATGGGTTTGGAGATCCAGCATGATAAGACAAGGAACTCATCATGTTGATTGGGCTAGTTAGCATCAACTTTTAATAAGTCAGCATTCAACAGTTTGCATTCCACAGATGGTCCCTGGATGTCAGTGTAACAGTTTGGTGTTGGACAGCCATTGGTTATGTGAATTCTTGAGTGTCCTCTCAATAGCATGGGGAATGGGGATAACAACTTTCTGTCCCATGGTTTTCCTGTCAGCATCCTTGAGCAACAGGGTAGAGGCAGCTATGAGTACTGAGTGTCTCTATGAAAATGGGGCAGTTTGCAAATCTCAGTTGTAAATGTTGTTACTAGGAAAGGGCATATATGTTATGAAGTATCTCCTCTGTACATTTGGAAGTCCTGCAGCCTGGTGGGGTAAGGTTGTAGTAGAGTCAGCCCTTTGGGCAATACAGGACCAAGTGAGTGTTAGAGTCCAAGTGGAGTCAGAGAGTCAGAGGAGTCAAGGGCTGTTGCTTCCTCTGACTGTGCTGGTTGTGCAGGTCCAGTGGTGGCAGGAGCAGAGATATAAGGAGGAGGCAGAAACCTTCTTCAGGGGCAGTGGGAGGAATCAAGGTAGAGAGGGCAGGATAGACTTCTGATAGAGGAAGAATTGTTGGGAGCAGTGCAGCTGGTTTAAAAAAAAAAAAAAAGAGTTTCAACTAAACAAGGGTCTTTTTGATCAGGTACAGCCATCTGAGGATTTGTGGCCTGTGGCCTCATAGACAATAACCTTTGTTACCTGGAGACATCAAAGAGAAGCTAAAAATTAGCTGGTGATCATCCTTAGGTGACATAGTCTACCATGGACTATAAAGTTAATGACAGACATGTTTCGCTAGGCAAGGCCAAGAAGATTACATTCAAGGAAAGATTCTTGAGATTAATATGCTTCCCCTGTTATTATTAAATATATATAACAATTACGATGTATTAGCCCACCCTTTTCAGTAGGTCTCTGCAAAACAAAGAAGATACACTGTCTTATAGTGATGTACTATAGTCAAATAGAAGGTTTCTTAATTCTTAATTCTTAATGATAATCCTATAAGAATTCCTATAAGAATTCCAAAAATTATATTAGTAATTAATAAGATCACTTATAAAAACACTGTTATAAGTTCCTTTCTGATGTCAAAACTGTACTCTTCAAGTGTCCCAAGTTTATTCCTTCTGAGATAGGAATGCAACAAGAGGTTGATAAACAAATAATCAAAGATAATGAAAAGGGAACTAATGATTTACTACAGCTGCAAAAACAGAATAAAAATATTGACTGAGTTTAACTATCTGAAAGTTCACTAATACTTTAGTCACAAATGTTATGGTTTTTAACTTTCAATGAACATATAAAGCTAATGAAAGATGGTGAACATTTAGCTAGATAAATACTCTTGATGGATATGCATGTCAACATTCTCTGTTATAAATTTATTAGTCAATTTATAATTTGAATTTATGTGTAAACAAGTGGTGAATTTTTTACAATGTGATCATGTATACTGAAAGATGAATAAGTGCTGAGGACAAAGAGAGAAGAAATCCCCTTTCTCTTAGAGAGTTGAAGAACATATTAGAAAGAAGAAACTTTTTTGAAATAGTTTCTCAGAGATCAATAACTTTAACCATTACTATCACTCCAGCAGTAACATAACTATTGGTGAAAAGCAGGGGTACAAAGAAATGAAACTGAACTCAATGCAGAAGTGCAGAAGACAAAATAGGGTCAAATGCAGAAGCACACTCTGGTGGTTTTACTTACCCAGGAAGCTAAGCCTGGAGGATAGCGTCAGACCTGAGGTTTGAAAACAATCTGGACAAGCAGCACACCAACCAATAAACAACCAACAATAACAAACTTGACTGCATTTTTGTTTGCTTGTTTTGAATAGAGTTTTTGTGTAGCCTTAGCTGTCCTGCAACTCACTCTGTAGTCCAGGCTAGCCTTGAAATTAGAGATCCACCTACTGTGTGCTGGGAAGAAAAACCTGTGCAAACTCTTCAGGGCAAGAACTTGTTTTACAGTGTGAAGAGTTGGGTATATTAACTGTAGCTGTGTCTTCAGGCTTTGTGTTACTCATGTCACATTGTGAATCATTCCCACATCAGAACCATTTCTAGAAGTTTCCACATTCAGAACCATCTCCAAAGATTTCCAAATTCAGAATCATTGTATAAATACCTGTTGTATTTGCAATCTCTCCATCTGGACATGGAAGACAATCAAAGCAACAGAATGGTTTCCCTTCAACAGGTGCTTTCATAAATCCAAGAGGACAACTCTGACTGCAAACAGATGAAGGAGTCTGTACAGGAGACATGGGAGGAGGGAAAGCAGTCAATACATGACATTCAGTATTAGCATCCAGATGGTAGATTTCGCAGGACTTCTGTGTAACAACGAAGAACTCCCATGCTTTTAGAGAGTGTGAAGCCAAAGTGTCTCTTTCTTTCTTGAACTCTCTCCCTGTCTCTATTTTGAGCACTTGTCTTTTATTTCATTCAGCTGTTATTTATATTTTATTATATTTTATATACTATGTTATTATATTAAAACAATTTTAAATTTAAATATAATTTAATCCTATCCTTTCCCTACTACAACTCTGTCCAGACCAATAGCTGCTCCCTACTCACCTAAATTTATGATCGATCTCAAAGAAAAAAACAAACTCCCAATAAAACAACGATTCCTTGAAACCTAGAAAACAAAATACAATAGCACAGAAAGAAAAAACAAAGCAAAACAAAACCCACTAAACTGTAACCAAAGTATTTATATAAATATTGTTGATTCTCTTATTGTTCTAATAAACTAATCCTGAACATGAGACCTGACTGAAGTAGTTGATATACCCAGTGTTTTAAATTGAACAAAATTTATTGGGTTTCCTGGAGAATATAATGTTCCCCATTACTATGTATCATCCTTTTTATCATTTACCTGCATTATTCAGCATAAAGAGTTCCAACAATAAGGGGATAAATGTTCACATAGATTTAACATTCAAATCCAGAAATATGTGTCCAGGATATTTAATTATACTGCGTAACCAGAGATTGTGTTATTTATTAAAAATAGCTGATTTGGTTGTGGAATGGCTCAGCCCTCAGTAAATCTTTAATACCCAACAACATAGGTAAAATTCGATGGTAGAAGGAAGTACCCATGTTTGAAAGTAACATCTAATTGATGGGACAGACAAAGTGATGAATCAGAGAAAGATCTGACACAGTGAGTCAGAGATAGGATATATCCAGCCCTCATAAGAATAGACTGGGAAGACATAAATTTCTGGGGTTCCACACCAGCAGACAGGTACTGAGTTGGGACCCAGTGATGGATGAAACCAAAGGCTAATGACTCATTAACTCTCTCTTACTTTTCTGGGACCCAGAAGCTGATGGCTTCTGGTTATTTAACTCTCTCTTGCTATTCTGCCACCAGAAGCTTTTGGTTTTGGGCAATTAACTCTCTTTGCTCTTCTTAGGCCAAAAGCTGATGGATTCTGACAACCCTGTTCTCTGAGAAATTCCACTCTGAGAACAGCTCATGGTACTGACCTCAAAGATACTCACCTCCTTGTGGTATTTGCCCCAATTTATGAGGTTTTCATTTAGGGAAAGATGCTGAACACTGTGAGATTCAAAGACAAACTCGCCAACCTTCACTTGAGCTTCTGTACCACTCTGCAGAGACTGGTAATTAAGGATGTCAAGCTTGGTTGCTGGAACCTCCTTGTTCACAACGTTCCCTTCATTGGTGCTTCTCCCAAGTTGGCCCTTTTGTAAGAATGGATGGAGCTAAAAGTGAAAAATAACATTCAGAGTTGCAGTATAATTCATGAGATGTAAATAAACCAGGTTAATTTAACTGCCCTGTCTTTCTGTAACTGTACGTTCCTGTTGCTTTCATTATTGTTCTGTATATCAAACATTTGTCATAGGCCTAATCCCTGCCAGCAGTAGGCCTATATGACACAAACATGCTCACACACACATTAACACACACACATTCACACACACACACACACACACACACACAGGCACACACACAGGCACACACACACACACACACATACACACACACACACACACACACACACACACACATTAAGCCAAACATTGAACAATTACTGGGGGTAAAAGATGTTTTCAATCAAGTGGACAGTACAGCAATAAGTTAGCTGTAGGATATCAATGGATAATAATTAACAAATAAAAATTCAACATATCATTATTTGCGGATTCCATGATAGTACATATACTAGCAACTCCTACCAAGGCACTTCTATGACAAATGAATACTTTCAAAGATATGGTTGTACACAAGATTAACCAAAAAATTTATAGTCTTCCTGTATATAAATGACAAACCAACTGAGAAAAAAATCAGGAAAACAAAACTCTTCACAGTAGCTACAAACTATACACAATATTTAAGGGTAGCCAAATAAATCAAGTAAAACACTTATATGATAAAACTTTAAGTCTTGGATTGTAGAAACAGAAGAAAATATCTAAAGTTAGAAAGATCTCTCATATACGTGGATCAGTAGAATTAACATAGTATATAGAAAATAACTTCAAGTGATATCACTATTCCTAATTTTCAATTGTAGAACAGTGCTTTAGTAATAGAAGCCATAAAGTATTTAAATAACAACACACATGTTGAGCAATGGAATTGAATTGAAGACCCAGAAATAAATCCACACACCTCTGCACACCAATTACATGTTTAATAAAGAAGACCAAAATACCAAGGTAAAAGGAAAGAATACTCAACATATAGTGCTGTCCAAACAGAATATCTTCCTGTTGAGGAATGCAAATAGAACATATATATAACCCTGAACAAAACTCAAAGCCAATTACCAATCACATTAACCCAGACATATTGCAAAATGAAGATAAATTAGAAAAGAGCTTTAAACACATTGTCACAGAAGACAATTTCCTAAACAGAACCTTGATATTGCAGGCACTTAGATCAACAAATAAGAAGTGGGAATTCATGAAACCAAAAAGCTTCTTGAGAGCAAAGAACAGCTTCAAAGGTATACATAATTAAAAATAATTTATACCAACTCTATATCTGATTGAGAATTAGTAACCAAAATATATAAAGAACTGAAGACACTAGGAAACAAGTAACCAAACAATCTAAATAAAATGTGAGGTACAGGTTAAACAGAGAATTCTCAACAGAGGAATCTCAAATGCTAAAAAACACTTAAAATAATTCAATGTCTTTAGCATTAGGGAAATGTAAAACAAAACTACTTAGGGATTCTGTCTTCCACCTTTCAAAATGAATAAGATCAAAGACACAAGCTCATGATGGCAAGGATGTGCACCAAGGGGCACACTTCTGCATTGACGGAGGGAGTGCAAACATGTACAACCATATTAGAAATCAATATGCTAGTGCCTCAGAATATTGGGAATCAATCTACCTCAGGACCAGCTACATTGCTCCTGGGGTTACACCCAAATGACACTCGATCCTACCACAAAGAAACCGACTAACCTAGGTTCAGAGTGAGTTTATTTAAAATTGACAGAAACAGGATGAAACCTAGATGTTTCTTAACTGAAGAATGGATCAGCAAATACACTTAAACAATGGATTCCAATACAGCTGTTAGAAAAATAAGACTGTGATATATGCAGGCAAATGAATGGAAGAAGAAAAGATCCTGACTGCTGCAACCTAGACCCAGAAAGACAAACATAGCATGTAGTTACTAATATGTTGTTATTAGCTGTAAAATAAAGAATAATATGTTAAAATCCACAGACCCAGAGAGAGGCTAAGTAACAAGGAAGACTCTGCAGGTGGAGGGCACAGTACATAAGGCTAGGAATGAAAATAGAATAGATTTTGTGGGTAGACTAGAGGGTGGATAGAGATGGGAACAAGAGGTAAAGAGTTTGGGGAGGGATGTGTTGCATGAGAGTTATGGACAGAGACACAGTGAGTGATAGGAATAGTGTGCATTTATATGCAGTGTCAAAAACCTAGTAGAGTGGAGCTTCTTCGAACCTCTGAGGGTGACCTTAGTAAGAGCTTAGGAATGGAGGATATGGAACCTAAACTGGCCATCTTCTATAACTAGGCAAGGCTCCCAGTGGTGTAGCTTGGACAGCCACCCAGGGAAAAACCTTGGATCCACAACCTGTCCTGACTGCAAGATATGCTGGGACAACAGTGACTAAATCTGTGAGAGTAAACAAACAAAGACTGGACTAACTTGAGACTCAAGCCATGAGATGCATCACATGCCAGACACTGCCTGGATGGCCAGGAACATGAACTTGGATTGCTCAGAGAACTAAACATGATAGACCACAACAGCCATTAGTCAAAAACAGATATCTAAGGCTATTCCTCTTACTCATAGAGCAGTGCCTAGATCTGATATATCAGAGATTCATGTAGCAATTGATGGGAGCAGATGCAGAGATCCACAGCCAAATGGAATGCATTGCCTGGGGAACTCATGGAAGATGGGGAAGAAGTATTGGAGGAGCCAGAGCAGTCCAGGACACCAGGAGAACTCACCCCAAAGAATCTTAAAGGCAGGGTTTACAGTGGCTCACAGAGACTGAACTGACAAGTACAGAGTCTGTACAGATGTACCCTAATTCTTCTGCATACATGCTATGGTTGTTTAGCTTGATGCAGTGTGAAACTCCAAACAATAGAAGAGTATGAATATTTGACTCTTGCATTTGAATCCCTGTGGTAACCTTTTCCTACTACAGGGTGGCCGAATCCAGCCTTTATATTAGGATATGTGCCTAAGCTCACTGTATCTTGCTTATGCCATGTTGATATCCCTGAGAAATATTCCTTTTTAGAGAAGGAAAACAGAGGACAAGGGGATCTGGGGGAGAGCTGGGTTGGAGAGGCAAATAGGGAGAATGGAATGACTGAAGTCTTATAAGAAAGAAGAATAATTTTTTAAAAATAATAAAATAATAACCTTTCCCTTATAGCTCAGAGAACACTATAAAAGAGGAAGCACTATTCTTTCTGTTGTGTGACTTCCATTTGATAGGTTATGTTTCATTTTATTAAATAATTTTGGTTTTATTTAAGAAAAGCAAATGAATGAGTAAATGAGTGAATGAACTGAATGAAAAACTAGTCACTAGGTTAAAAATTAACAACTGTACTGTCACTTATACTTTCTGAGATAGGGAAAATGAGTTTTTTTACATTGAGAAACATAACCACACAGTCACAGAGACACACACACAGACACAGAGACACAGAGACACAGATACAGACACACACACACACACACACACACACACACAGTCTTACATAAAAACATAAGATCTGGAAGTAAAGGAACAACTTTGTAGAGGATCAAATGTGACTAATACAAGTGTGTATTAGTTATTGATCTGTTGCTGTGATAAAGCACTATGACTGAGCAACTGACAGAAGGAAGAGTTTATTTGGGCCTATGGCTCCAGGGGAATCAGTGTCTGTCATGGTGAGGAGCATGGCAGCAGGCACTTGTGATGGCATAAGAGGCTGAAGGTTCTCATCCTCACCTGCAACACAAGAAGATGCCTGTGAAGTAAGGTAAAGATAAGTAAATGCCAAAACCCCTCTACATTGACATATTTACTCCAGAAAAACTGCATCATACATATTTCCTAGAAAAATGCTTCAAGAAGTTGTTGTTCAAATCCTGAGCCTGCGGGGGACACTTTCTCATTCAAACCACCACATTGTGCAGGGATAAAAATGGAGTGAAGGAATTGAGGGGAAACATAGTCAAATGAGTGTTGTGTACACTAGAATGGAATTATCCTTATGAAACCCAATATCATGTATAATAAATATATGCCAATAGAAATAACAAAAAATATCTTAAATATTTTAATAGGAAAACATTAACTAAGTAGGTAAAATGTCTCTTAGGTAAAACCTGCAAGACGCTGATGAAAGAGATTGAAAAGACATAGAAAGGAAACAGCATCAAGGATTATAAGAGGTAATACTGTTTAAATAGTCCATTATACAAAAGCTTCACAGATTAGGGCAGTCTCTATGAAAATTTAAATGTTTTTCGGAGACAGTGGTGAGGCCCAAAATTCCCACAGGGGACAAAAGCTACAAAGAAATCACATGCCCTTTGTAAACTTGAACAAGAAGATCAAATTAAAGCATTGCATTTTCTATTGGAAATAGTTTTGTAAATTACAGCAGTACAAGTATGGCAATAACATGCACACATCAAAGAGGAGCTGAAGATAAATCCAGATCCAACTGAACCAATAAGACACCAAGAACACACAAAGGGTGAAATGTAGTCTCTTCTAAAAATGCTGTTGTGAAAACAGGATAAAAAACTGCCACTAGATTTTGTCTGTTTCATACAGCAAATAAAATAAAACAGTCATACCTCAGAATTAAAATTACTAGAGTAAAAGGGAGAGTGAAGTTCATTAATATCATTGGTCTTGATGAGGATATTTTAAAATATGATATCAAAAACAGTCAATGAAAGATAAGAAAAAGTATTCTACCAAGAAAGCATCTGCACAGCAAAGAAAATAACCAACAATGTGTGAGGACAGTTCAGGAAATGGAAGAAGACAATTACAAATACGATACCTAATTAATGGATATTTTCACATATTTTAGGTAATGAATGAAATTATTTGGCAGAAAGTTAAAATAAGGAAAAGTGTCTCTTAGATGTGTTCTTTAAAGACAGGGATACATGTGGTCACAAAGTGTGTGGCAAAAACATTTAACATCACTGCTCTGAGAGAAAGGCGAATGCAGCTCACCATGAGCTCTACTACTTTCTATGTATTAGGATGCCCTGGTGTCAAAATCCAACACAGAAAAAATATTTATGTGATCTAAAGGGATAATTAGCCCTAACTCCAGAAATAACCTTTCACTCTTGGGTTAGAATCTCTAACTAAATTGAGAGAATACTACCTAAAAAAGTGGTCATATGAGTGAGAGAGGGCTGGTTGGGAGAAAGGTTCCAACAGGGTAGGGAGGGTACAGAGTGCAATGGGGCAGAGGTAGTAAAATGCAAAACATTCACTATTAAAGCATTTGAAATATTAAACAATGAACAAATTTAAACATCTTAAAAAAATTAAGTTTTGAAAAATGTAGAGGGAGGAACTCTGGTACAGTGTTAGAAACTCAATTGGTCTGAAAAGATAAGTAGAAGTAGACGGGGAAACATGTGGAAAGTTGATGTGTTGTGATTAGTGCCTCTCCATTCAATCCATACTCATTTGTGAAAAACTGTTTTTGTTTCAGTTGGTGTTGGGATCTGGATTTAAAGAAAGACAAGGTCTGTCTATACAGTACAGGCTGTCATCAACACATGAACCACACATGCTGGAGAATAGTCATGGCAATGTCTAGCCTTACAATGTTATGTGTTCTTTCTAGGATCTGCTTATCAAAATAAAAGAAACTATTGGCATCAAATGTGCCTAAAACACCTTAAAATATGCCATATTTATACTTGTAAAAGACATTTGACTTGTATTCTATAGTTTAACATAAGAATAAAAGAATAAAAAAAAAGATGTGACAATGAAAGGGCCTGAATATTATCATTTGAAGGTGCTTAAAATAGTAAAACCATTTTTTCAGCATCATGAACATATTGTTTTCTGACAGAAATGTTAGTTCAACTTTAAGTACCACAAATATGATTTTCTTTAATTTTATCTTTCACTTCAAAGTAACTCAGAAAGTTCAAGAAACAATATGGAGAATTTAAAAGCCAAGCCCAACACTGTAAGAAAACACAAGAACTGCTATTGATACCTTCCATGGGAGAGGAGCCTGGAGGACACATTTATCATGTGAGTCTCCTTCCACTTTGAGTGACAGTTCCTCATGAAGTGCCTGGGCAATGGCATTTACAGCAGCATGGACTTTGTAGCTATAGTGTGAGGTATTCATATCCCAACCATGAAAAGCACGTGTGCTCAGGCTGCCATTTTGCTCACATAGACTTGGTTTTACAACTCCATGCTGTTTAGTGTATGGACAATTAAATATGTATGACCACACCTCCTGGATAAAGATATCATGAGGGTATTTTCTAGGTTGGACACTTGTGAGAAAATCCTTGAATCCCAGAATTTCATCCATGTGAAGAGATAATGATAATCCCTCCAGAAGTGAACAAACTTTTATTTCGATAAAAAGTAAACATGGTTAAATCCCAATCAGAAGTTGTGATCCAGACATTGTGAAAAGTAGTAGAACTAATGGTTTTATCAACAAACATCAGCAGAGAAAAACTCTCACCAAATGCAACAATAACACATGTCATTGTGAATCTTTCGAAAAACAGCATCTTGTTTACTGTGCCCTTAGCAGGAATTTCTGGAACCTTTTCTGCAAATGCAACACAAAGTCCATGGTTCTTCATCTCCTCTGTGATGTCCCTAAGGAAAAGTTCTCCCCTCATATCATCTGAGATGACCAGGCCAACCCAGACCCAAGAGAAGTAGAGCAGCAGTTGAGTAATTCCATGATAGAGAGCTGTGGTGTGCATAGGAAACTGGTAAGGAGCCTGGAGCTGGATTCTGGTCCCAAGATTCTGGTCAAAAGGAGCATAGCTGATCTAAACAGAAAGTTACCACTAAAGATATTAGAATTAGGTTTATTCTCAAATGATTTTGTTTATGTCTTCTCTTAATGCACTCAAGGACAAATTAAACAGTTAAATTACTTTGCTAAGAAACAGAATTTGTTACCTATGTCCCATCACTTACTTTTTAGTCCTTACACAAAGTGTAACACTATCTTTTCGATTTTATAAAAGGTATCAAACAGGGCCACAGAGTGTCCATCTCCTTCTATGAGTTCAGGCAATACCAGTCAAAGAAGAGTATATGCAAATCTGTCATTTCCTATAGTACAACTTTCCTCCTCCTGATATGGAAGTGGAGAAATTTTCAAACTAAAGGCCTTTTACATCAAGTCATGAATCTATAACTAAACAATAAAGAAGAATCTAAAAAAGCATTTTAAAACATCCTAGTGAACTGCAAATTTCCCTAGAAGTTCCTTTGTTTTGTCTTTCTGTAATGCTCAATATAAGCTTTCTTAGGATAGAAGGCAGAATATCTACCTCAATGAATATTGTAAAGTTTCTCTTTAATATTACTATCTGGTCAACCCTATCTCATTTGTTCACTTCTTACCAGAAAACTTCCTTTGATAATTGTCTACTCTCATTCCTACACAGTTTAGGGCATCTCTTCTGGGGTTGAGAGTGGACTAGGTCCTTAATTTCTCAAATTAAATGACAAATTATAAAATCCACTGTACTTGTTGACACAAAATAATCCATTTCTATAAGATGCACTCCTGAATGAGATTGAGGATTTTTTTTATCTTTAATCAAGGAACATAGTTCGAGGATTGGCCAACACTATCAGTCTGCCTTACTGAATCTTCTATCTTCTCTACACAAGTGCTATCAGAATATCCCAGTGTCCCATGGCTCACATTGGGACTTGATCCCCTTTTGCACAAAAATTCCCTAAATAATCTCCTAAAGTCAAATGTCCACTAGATGATGCCATAATCTGCAGTTCACACCCTGGCTGCATTCACTGACTTCCCACCAGGCATCGGAATTTGAATGTTTACTGAACATTTCACTTATTAAATCCAAATTCATGGCAATGAATACAGAAAATGAAGTAAACATGTATAAACTGAGGAAGAAAACTGTAATATAAAGAAATAATCAATATTTATAAGTGTCCAAATTCAGCAATTTAAATAGATTATACAACATGAGACAACTTTTTATATTATTAAACATGGATAGTGGGTTCATGAAGGCCATGAAACACGTGTATAATTAAGTTTACTTAAAATATTCCAGTCGAAGTGAACTACTCTTAAACCATAAATGTAAAACTTATGTGTTTGAAATGTGACAAAAAAGCACCCTAATGATAAGGCAAGTGTCTGTGGTTGAAAGATCTTTTGTCCTGCTAACAGGACAACCCAGGGTTCTTTCATGTCTCCAATCCAAGTGTTGCTCTCAGGAAGACAACTGCTCCTCCAGGGAGATGGGCTGACCAATCACAAGAGCTTTAGTTTGTCACTGTGTCTGAGAGGCTGTGGCAGGCTGCCATCTCAGGAGAGAACAGATAATCTAACACTGACCTACTGTGACAAGGGCTGAGAATGGGGAGTAACAAACCTCACAGAGTCTGCAGGCATCTGAATGGGCCTAGATGAGGCTGCCTCAGGTTGCAGGTGTGGAAATGGAAGTTCACAATGATGACAAACTGAATAATTAGGTAGGCGGAGGCTTTGCTCATGCAGTTAATGGAGGGAGAACTTAGGTTCACCATCTTGCTAACTAGGAGCTGACCTCAGGATCAGACTGTAACTGTGGAGTCTGATAGGCCAGGTTTGAGGGGACTGAACAGTAAACTATAGTGCCATACATGCATGAAGATGCCATGGTAAATCCACTTTGTACACAACTTAAAATTTTATGTCATACAAAATACATATAGATACAAAATACATAATAGATGGATAGATAGAGATAGAGATATAAAAGATAGAGATAGAGATAGTAGATAAGAGATAAAAGATAGAGATAGATACATAGATATCATGAGGCTGATTAGGAGGCACTGTGGGTCTGAAGTGCTTGTCCGTGCAACCATAAGGATATGTATTAGAATCCTCAGCATCTCCATAACAAGTCAGAGATGCTAGCATGTGCTTGTACCCAAAGAGCATAGTAGAGACAGGTAAATCCAAAGAGTATGCTGACTAGTAAGCCCGGAATCTGAAGCTTCTGGATCAGTGAAAGACCATGATTCCAGGCATCAGTGTAAAAGAGATGGAGGAAGACTCTCTGGTCTTCATGTATGGGTGTGCTGACATACCTACTTGCACAGTCACGTGACAGATTTACATGTAACACAAACTGAAAACATACCATTCCCATATGTGCCTCTTTCCAAAAACACACATGCATGCAGACAAACACATACACAGAAATGCTTACACTGTAATACATGTACAGAGACACAAGAGAGAAGAGAGAAAGAGAGAGAGAGAGAGAGGAGGGGCTGAGGGAGAAAATGGAGAGTGGGAGAGGGAGAGCTAGAGGGAGAGAAGTAGAAGGGAATAGTAGAAGGTAAAGGAAATCCTAAGGCAGGGGATGAGAACAAAACACTGAGTTAAAAGGTAAAAGAGTTTAGTTAAGAATGCAGAACAGCAAGATGGGAGAGCATGAGTGGCATCAGGATGCAGACAGTAAGAACAAAGTGCATGTGGATGGGAGTAATGAAACCCATGCATCCTTGATGACAAAAGAAAATTCTAAGGAGCAAAGTACAATTACCAGTGACGGTATCAGGTGATTCATAACCACTCACTCTGTCTCTGTTTCTCTCTCTCTCTCTCTCTCTCTCTCTCTATATAAATATAAATATATAATATATAATTATATATTATTATATATATATATCTTCCTCTCTCCACAATTTTAAAAATAACAAAAATGCATTTACATAAAAGTAGAACATGGCTAAGTAATAATATATACAAGTAAAACAAAAGAAAATATCCAAGCCAGTAGAATCCCAACTCAAACAAAGAATCCAAAGAAACATGAACTCACAAAACAATGTGACAACCCAAATATCATAATTCCTTAACAAATAAACACAGGGATACTGACATGGATGAAATGCCAGATGAAAACTCAAAATTTACTAGTAAAATTACAAACAAATGGCTAGAGTTGACTCACTTTTATATTTCAATTTTAGTTTGAAACCCTAGCAAAATCAATACAGTAAAATGCATACACAAATGGGGAAAAGAAGCAGGTAAATGATTCCTGTTTCATATGATATTTTTGTGTCTGAATGTTTTCTCATGAGCTCTTCATGGAAATTTAAGTATGAAACTCTCAGACCTTATATACACTTTTATCAAAGTAACATAACATAAATAAAATAGATATCCACACTAGTAGTTATATACACATAAAAAATGAATTTGTAGAGATAGAAATAATGGGAGTGTTACCATGTGCACCTAGATACAAAGCACCTAGGATAAGCCTAAGCAAAGAGGTGGAAGACTTCAAAAGTATTAAAGACGAGGTTAATAATTGGATGAACGTGGATGCATACAGAATGGCCAAATTAATATGACAAAATATGCCCAAATGATATATTATTAAGGATAATTCACATCAATCTTCCTATGACTCTTTTCACAAAACTAGCAAAGACAATTCTAAAGTTAATATGGAAACACAAAGACCCCAACTATGCAAAGCATCCTAAATAGAGAGGGGACTGGTTCATGTTTTCGAACACCAGATCTCAAATTATACTACTGAGCCATTGTAACATAGAAGCCGGGTATTGACATAAGATAAACCTTTTGACAAAGTAAACAGAAGATCAATAATTAAGCTCACAGGGTTACAGTCAAAAACATATTTTAAAGAAAGGACTATAGCTTCCAAAAATTGCTAGGGAATCTGAATATCTAGGCACATGTGGAAAAATTAAGGTGGAGTTATCTGTCTCTTGACTTGTACAAAAATCAATTCAAAGCAGCTCATGGCAGGAAAAGAAAATGCGGAGCTGTTAGGTGAGAGACCAGAAAACATTTAGAGTCAGGTAGGAGGATGTGTGACAAAATGAGCCAAGTACAATTATATACACATTTCTTATAAATAACTATATTCATTATTAATATTATAATTAGCATATGTCCAAAGCCAAATATTTAAAATAAGAAATAAAATTCATTCATAAAAATAAACATCTGGTCAGGCATGGTGTTATATGCCTTTAATCTCAGCTCTGGGCAAGCAAAGGCAGAAGAATTTCTGTGAGGCTATCCTCAGCTACATAGAAAATTCAAGACTGCATGTTGAGAACCTGTCTCAAAAGTAAACAAATAGGTAAAAATTAAAAATGAAATGCCTAACACATTTGACAAAGATTTTGAGTTACTTCATGAATATAGAGAGAAAGGTTTAGTACGAGATTACTGTTATTTGTAAACTTAAATTCTAAAGAGCCCTTTTCAAGTTCTATTACTAAGTAACATGCATTTGAATTATAAATGCTACTACTCTAGCATTGTTTATAAGAAATAACTACTGATGGACAGGAAAAATGTTTAAGACAAATATTAAAACATTCATGCCAACAAAGAAAAATTATAAACACTCCCAAAACTAGCCAGACTTAGTCTGACCCATGATTCTTTGGAAAAATCAATGTTATTGTCAATCTGAGCTGATACCACAGTAAAGGAATCAGGAATATGTCCACAGTATTTACAGTGAAGATACATGAGTAGAATTATTATAATCCTCATGCTTTGTGATGCTCTAAAACTAGATATGAAAGAAAAACTGTATTGATATGTATAAGGCAAAGGAAGTTTTCTTGGAGTGGAAAGAATACAGATTGTCATTACTTTATATTTTTTCAAATTTAAAGGATTTTAAATTAAATTTTTTATACAAACATTATTTCATCTTATGAATAAATTATACTGTAGACTAAAATGATAACTAAGTACTAAATTTATAAGTACATCAATAAACAGTAACTGAATTAGTTAGAATTTATTACTTGTTACGATGTTTAACTAAGAAACCAGGATTCTTTACATACCTGTGGGACATTGTAGAGACTTAGAACTCTGGAGATCTGAGTTGATATTCCTGTTGACATGCCTCCTATCACAGCAACCAGCTTATCAGTCTTCTCAGGCCTGCAGGTGTAGTTAGGAATTGGTGGGATCTCTCCTGAGAGCAAAGCCATAGAACTTTCCATGGCCTTCATCTCAAGAAAGTCAACATTGAAGAGAGAGAATCCCAGGACATATTGAATAGAATCTTTGGGTCCTTGTTGATTTTTCTATAGCAAAAACCATTGCCAACATGTGCTGATAATGTTTCGTAAGATAGCTAGGAGGAAAAAATTGGAAAGGCCATTTTTGTGGGTTCTTTTTAATTAATTAAAATTATTTTTTAATTAAAATGTAATTACTTCATTTCTTTCCTCTCTTTTCTCCCTGCAGTCTCCCATGCTCTCTCGCAAATCTGGATTGTTATTTGTCCTCTCAGTCATATAAAGAATATAGAATAATCCAAAAACACAGGATATTCTGTATTAGAATGTAAGGAATTAGTCTTTAAAAAGAAGATTCATAGTACAACTTATTTTTAAATTCAAAATTCCTGTTTTTGATTTTTTGAGACAGAATTTTGCTTATACAACCCAGGATATGTTTAAACTCACTATTCATACCTAGTTAACCTCAGGCTAACAGTGATCCTCCTGCATCTGCTTCTAGAGGTCTGGGTTAAAGGTTTGCACTACCACGTACTATTAAATATACAGTTCTACCTTCTTACTGTGGTACTTGTGTCTGAGAAAGTATAATTGAGGAGTACAGCATTGGGATATAACAAACATTAAAATTCATATTTCATGTGATCTTCAAATATAGGTTAACGTTGAGAAAATACACAGTGCTTGATCAACTATGGCAATTGAAAAAATATGTCAAGTCAATTAATAGCAGGAAAAATATAATGCTCTCAGTAAAATTTATCTTAATGAAAACAAAGAAAAATCACTTCAACTGAAAAGTGTTTCAAAACCTTCTTACATATTTAAGAGAATTTGGCAGGAGTAGGGGAGAGACACACAGAGACTCGTCATGGCTGAGTAGCTATTGGCACTTGGTGGCTACTGGGGAAGGGAGATTCAGTTTCCTTAGGAGGCTTGTGCTAGTAGCTTGCCTATACTCTCGATGATGTCCTATAGTCTTACAATACTGGCATGCCTAAATGAAAAACTGAGAGAGAGTGTGTGAGAGAAGGAGAGAGAGAGAGAGAGAGAGAGAGAGAGAGAGAGAGAGAGAAGAAGAGACATAGAGAAACAGAGAGACAGAGAAAGATAGAGAAAGAAAGGCAAATATAGAGACGGAGAGAAACAAAGACAGAGACTCCATGAAGTTGAAGACAGGAAACATTCGAGGGGAAGCAGTAGAGGTAGGTTGATCAACATACATTTTATACATGTATTAAATCCCAAAATAATATTTCTTAAAGAGAGAAGCCAAACACTTACACATGAACAATTTTCGGGATCCGCTTTATAGCTCTAAATCAAATCTCTTTATTTCCTGTCTTCCAGCAGACGCTCTAAGGGAAAAGAGTCCTCCAATAACAAACTCCCCATCTTGATAGTAGCAAGGAGAAGCAGGAAAATTTAAGGAGAAACAGGAAATGTGATCCTGGAATACAGATAGAACTATCCAGAGAGAGGAAGCAAATAGTAATTTCATGCTAATATTGATAAATGAGAAAACGCAGAAATCTCTTTAGTTGAAAATCTTGGGCTAATCGATCCAGATAGCACATCAACAAACTGATAAAACATGGGTCTGTCTAGTCTAGGCAGAGGAACTTTATAAAGCATTGTTTTGTCCTGATACAGACCCACCATTATGCAAACACTCCCTCAGCTCCTGGAAGGATAATCTGCTTGGCACCTACTTAGCCCTAGATTATGTCCCCATCACAGAGTCACTGTGAGTCTCAAGGGCTCAGGGACCTCTCACTTGGGACCTGGGAATCCTGATTCTCAGTAGGAAGACAATACAATTAAGAAAAAATGTGAAGTTCTCTAAAACACTGTGGGGTGTGTACACTCAGTGAGCTGAGACTTCTTCAGGTCCAAAATAAAAAGAGACTAAAACCGTGAAAACATAGTTGAGTCACGAAGGGTCATCTGAAGGAGGCATCAATGGGGGAAGGGTTTAGACTCTGAATCATTTAACATCACTGTCATTTAGAGTGTTTCTCTATGACAAACCAAGCTTTACATTAGAAAACATTTATCTATGATTACTTTATAAGGTCAATTAGCAACTTGTGTGTTTGTAATATATTACATTGTTATAACTTATGAGTATGATATTTGGAAAATTCTGTACAATGTAAAAATTAATTATAAATGTTTAATTTAAACATAGTTGTTTTTAACCAGTTTCATGACATCAAATTAACTTACTTCAAAGAAAGTAATTGAAGAGAAATGTTAGCTTTTTAAAATGCCAGTTATGCATGAGGTACAATGTGTTAATTTTTTTCTCTCTTTCTCTCTGTTCTTCTTTCTTTCTTTCTTTCTTTCTTTCTTTCTTTCTTTCTGTAATTTTTGGTGTGGGCACTGTAGGAGACAGTGACAATTTAGAACATGATGCATGCTAGGAAGTACTCAACCATAGAATCACATCCTTAGTATTTTTTTAAATCTTTAAAGGTAAGGAGTAGTCTGCCCAGGTTGTCCTTGTTTATGTGACCCTGTTTCAATCAAACCGATAATAAATGGTTGTTACCATATTTTGATGTGAAAACAAATACATATTTGTACTAAAACACTCAGATGTAGAAAGATATATGTCCTTTTGTTTTTCAAATCATATTAAAGCCATTCACAAGGAAAACAACTTTATCAAAGCCCTTACGAGATAACAACCTGCAGTAAGAATATGAATACAGTGTTTCTTGCTCAGAACTTGATGAAAATCACGTTATCTTTATCTTATTTCTTTGGGTCTGTGGATTTAGCATGTTATTATTTACTTAAGGCTGATATCTACTATAAGTGATTACATACTACATTTGTCTTTCTGGTCTTGGTTACCTCACTAGGAAGATATTTTCTAGTTCCATCCATTTGCTGGCAAACTTTATATCATTGTTTTTAACAGTTGAGTAATATTCCTTGTGTAAATATACCACATTTTCTTCATCCATTCTTAGATGAGGACATTTAGGTTGTTTCCAATTTTTGGCTATCATGAATAAAGCTGCTATGAACACAGTAGAGCAAGTATCCTTTTGGTATGATAGAGCATCCTTTGCTAAATGTGCAGGAATTGTATAGCTGGGTCCTGAGGTAAACCTATTATATTTCACTTTTCTTGTATCTGTTGAGACTAGTTTTGTGACTTCTCAGTTTGGAGAAGGTTCCATAATGTCCTGAGAAACAGGTAAGCTTTCTGTGTTTGGGTAAAGTGTTCTGTAGATATGCCTGAGGTCCAATGAGTCATAACATGTTAGCTCCATTATTTCTTTTTTAGTTTCTGTCTGGATGACCTTTCCATTGGTAAGAGTGGGGAGTTGAAGTCTCTCACTAATAATTGTGAGGGTGGACGTGTGGGCTAAGCTTTGTAATGTTCCCTTCTTGAAGGTGTGCTTTTTGCACTTGGGGCATGGATGTTCAGGATGTCATCTTTGTGGATTTTTCCTTTGATGACTATGAAGTGTCCTTCCACATCACTTTTGATTAATTTTTGTTCAAAGTCTATTTTGTTAAATGTTGTAAAATCTACACCAGCTTGCTTCCTGTGTCTGTTTGCTTGGAAAGTCATTTTCAGCCCTTTCCTCTGAGGAAATGTCCATCTTTCATGTTGAGGTGTGTTTCTTGTATGCAGCACAATGATGGGTTCTGTTTTCACCCTTATTCTTATAGCTTTGTGTCTTTATCCAGAAATTGTGTCCACGGATGTTGACAGATATTTATGAGCAATGATTTTTAGTCTTTTTTTTTTATGTTTTTGGTGATTATGTATGTTTGTGTACATGTATGTTTGTGTGTGCATGTGTGTTTTTCTCTACTTCTTCTGGCTTCTGGTATGGATTTATATATTTCCTATTGTTTCTTGCATGTTGTTAATGGTTTTCGGTAGGAGTTTTCATTCTAGTAAATTCGCATTTTTAAATTGGATATTTTATTTATTTACATTTCAAATGTTACCCTCTTTCCTGGTTTCTCCTCTCCAAACCTCCCTCCTATTGCCCCTTACTCTACTTCTATGAGGGTGCTTCCACACACACACACACACACTCACTCACTCCTGTCTCACTACCCTAACATTCCTCTATCACCAAGGACCATATGAAATTCAAGAGGAAGGAAGACCAAAGAGTGGATGCTACAGGCCTACTTAGAAGGGGAAACAAAACATTCAACAGAAGTAGACTGAGGAGGGTATTGGAAGGAAGAGAAGAATGGAGGGAACAAAGGAGAAGAATCAGGTCTGGGAGGTCAGTGGATAGAATCACACAAAGGTATTTTATATTGTTTCTGACTATTGTGAAAGGTGTCATTTCCCTAATTTTATCCTCAGTCCTGTTTATCCTTTGAGTATAGGAAAGCTCTGATTTGTTTGAGTAATTTTATATCCAGTCACTTTGCTGAAGTTGTTTATCAGTTTTAGGTGTTCTCTGGTAGAATTTTGGGGTCACTTAAGTATACCATCATATCATCTTCAAATAGTGATATTTTGACTTCTTTTCCAATTCATATCCTATAAACCACCTTTTGTTGTCTAATTACTCTAGCCAGAACTTTAAGAACTGTATTGAATAAGTAGGAAGAGAGTCGGCAGCCTTTTCTAGTCCCTTATTTTAGTGGGATCATCGTTTCAAGTTTCTTTCCATTTTGTTTGATGTTGGCTACAGGTTTGGTAAATATTATCTTTACTATATTTAGGTATGAGTCTTAATTTCCTGATCTTTCAAAATCTTTTAACTTGAAGGGATGTTCAATTTTGTCAAATGCTTTTTCAGCGTGTAATAAAATGATAATGTGGTTTTTCTTCTTTGAGTTTGTTTACATAGTGGATTAAGTTGGTGGATTTCTGTGTATTGAACCATCCCTGCATCCCTGGAATGAAGCCTACTTGATCATAGTGAATGATCATTTTGATGTGTTCTTGGATTCGTTTTGTGAGAATTTTACTGAGTATTTTTGCATTGATATTCATAAGGGAAATTGGTCTGAGTTCTCTTCTCTGTTGGGTCTTTGTGTGGTTTTGGTGTCAGTGTTAACTATGGCTTCATAGAATGAATTGAGTAGCTTTCCTTCTATTTCTATTTGGTGGAAAAGTTTGAAGAGTACTGGTCTTAGCTCTTCTTTGAAGGTCTGATAGAATTCTGCACCAAACGCTTCTGGTTTTAGGCTCTTTTGTTTGGGAGATTTTTAGTGACTACTTCTATTTTTTAGGTGTTATGGAACTGTTTAGATGGTTTTTATGATCCTGATTTAACTCTTGTACCTGAAACTCTTGCTTGAAAATTGTCCATTTCATTAAGCTTTTTCAGTTTTTGAATATAGGCTGTTTTAGTAGAATCTGATAATTTTTTAAATTTCCTCAGTTTCTGTTGTTATATCTCCCTTTTCATTTCTGATTTTGATAATTTGGATAAGATCTCTGTGTCTTCTGATTAGTCTGGTAAAGGGTGTATCTGTCTTATTGATTTTTTAAAGAATCAGCTCCTAGTCTTGTTGATTCTTTTTATACTTTTTCCTAGATTCTTACACACTGATGCAGACAGAAAGCTTAACTCAAACAATACAGGCAAGGAAGGAAACCTTCTTTTCATGCTTATGATTGAGTGATTATTTGTGGAAGTTTTGACCTCTACACAGGGTGCTCTTGTTATGTCCGGAAGGTAGTCTGGCTTAATATATCAGTAGAATAATGTTTTCTATTAGCATTTAAATACTAAAAATAAGCAACAATTTTCAAATCTAGAAAAGATCCCGAAAGTTACATCTAAACATGTAGGGATTAAAGGAATATAAATTGACACTTAATGTTTGTACTGTGGCACCTACATCAGTTTAGCTGATTAATTTGTATTTTGAAGGACCGTTTTACAAAAGTGAGGTATTACTATTTGGCAGTATTTTTAAATTTAATTTTTTTACTGATTTGCTTTACATACTGCCTCTTCCCAGTCACCGCTTAATACAATTGTTTCTCTCTTTACCCTTCCTTTCTCCTCAGAATGGATAGGGGCTCCTCTGTGTATTCCCCCACCATGGTTCTTCAAGTCTCTGTGAGGTTAGGCACTTCCTCTTCCTTTGAGGCTAGACAAGGCATCCCAGTTGAAGAATATATCTCACACACAGGCAAAAACTTCTGGGATAACTCCATTCTAGTTATTTATTACCCACATGAAGATCAATCTGCACATCTGCTATGTATATACAGGGGGGCCAAGGTCCATTTGTGTTTGTTCTTTGGTTGGCCAGTCAGTCCCTGAGAGACCCAAGGGTCCAGGATACATGATTCTGCTGGTCTTCTCGTGAAGTTCCTCTTGCCTTAGGATCTCTACTCCTTCCTCCTATCTTTCCATAAGAATTCCCAATCTCTGTCCACTGATGTTGGTATCTGCATTTGTCTGAGTCAACTACTGGGTGGAGCTCCTCAGAGGGCATCCTTGTCAGACTTCTGTCTGCAAGCTTAACAAAGTCTCATTAATAGAGTTAAAGATTGGTTCTTACCCATGGGATTGGTCTCAAGTTGGGCTGGTTACTGTTTGGCCATTCCCTCAGTCTCTGCTCCATTTCCCAGGACTGCATTTCTTGTATACAAAAAAGTTTTTGGTTGAAAGTTTTGTGGGTGGGTTTTTAAAATTGGGTTTTTTCAGTTGTTGATATCTAACTTCTTGAGATCTTTGTAAATGTTAGATGTTAGCTCTCTGTCAGATATAGGTTTGGTGAAGGTCCTTTCCCATTCTGCAGACTGCTGTTTTGTTCTATTGCCAGTGTTCTTTGCCTTACAGAAGCTTTGTAGTTTCAAGAAGTCTCATTATCAATTTATGATCTTAGAGCCTGAGCCATTGGTGTCCTATTCAGCAAAATGTCTCCTGTATCAATGCTTTAAGGATATGTTACACTTTCTTCTAAGAGATTTAGTATATTCAGTTTTATATTCTATGTTGAGGTCCTTCATCCACTTGGACTTGAATTTTGTGAAGGTTGTTAAAAGCCAGTCTATATTCATTCTTCAACATGTAGATATCTAATTAGACCAGAATTATTTGCTGTTGTCTTTTACAATTTGTATACCCTTGTTGACTGTCGTTCATGGTTTATGTTGGATTTCCCCCCATTACTTTTTGTATTATTTATCAACATAGATAGTTTTACAATTGCTATGCTCCAAGGTATTTTCTTTCTTCATAATAAATGTCTTCAATTGTAGCACTTGGGAGGCAGAGCAGAGGGTGTCTGTGAGTTTAGGCCAGCCTTGTCTACATAGTGAATTCCAAGCTAGACAAAGATATTCAATACAGTAATACATTGTTTCAATGTTTTTTTCTTTTTAAAATGTGCATTGCTGAGCTTTGAAGCAGGCGGTGTGCTTTAAAGTACTGGCATTGTCTGCTATCCAGCAGAGAATTAGTAAAGGCTATGAGAAAATGTGCATGATATCTAAATATCACAGTGTCTCACTGTGTACCTTTGGCTGTGCTAGAACTCACTATGTAGACCAGGCTGGCCTTGAATTCATAGAGATCTATTTACCTCTTCTACCCAAGTGCTAAGGTCTGTACAACATGCCTCAAGTGTTTTCTTGCTACTCATAATTCATTGTGTGTGTGTGTGTGTGTGTGTGTGTGTATGTGTGTGTGTATGTGTGTGTGTGTTGCCTGTCTGTATGTCTAGTCCCCACAGAGGCAAAAAGAAGTTGTCAGATCCCCAGGCACTAGAGGAAACAAACTCAAAAACAGAAATCCCATAATCATCTAATTAGATTTAAAAAATATTTTGATATATTCCAATAATCTATCAAGGTAAAAGCTCTGAAGACATTCAAAATAGAAAGAAAAATTCTCAACAAACTAAAGGCTAAGGATAAGAAACACAGAGCAATCACCTATAGATTATACTGAATGGGAGCAAATCCAAGAATTTCTCATAAAATAAAGAATAAAAAGGTTTTCTGTCTACTCTACTCACATTGAATACAGAGCTGTAGTAAATCTTATTACAAAAAAAGAAAAAAAAAAGGAGAGAGGAAGCCAATGGTGAAAGAGGAGTTGGGGCGCCATGTCTCTTAAACTACTTCCTGCTGTGTAGGGGCATAGTCCGTTGGGGGAGCAGCTGGCCTTTTCACCATCACAGCCCACTCAGTGGATGTGTGTATCAGGCTCTTCTGTGGACAGCAACTGGTAATCCTGTAACAAGAACTGATTAATAAATTGGTTAGAAATAATACCAGGAGGATGGCTAAAAAGGGTGTTACAGGAGATTATTTGGGCTTTTTTTTTTTTTTTTTTTTTTTTTAATCTCAGAACTGGAGGTCTCACATTCCCCAAAATGGCATTCTTCTTGGGAGAACTGGTGAAGACCATCTTCTTTAGCTCTCAGACACCTGGCACCCGTCAGTTCTGAAGCACCACAGCTGGAATCTAGCAGGTCTTGTATGTAGAAACGAGTGTCTTACAGTGTTGGTAGAAGTGATTGGTCTGTGAACCTAGCATATGTATCTGAAAAGACCAGTACTCTTCTATCTGGGCAAAAGCAAAGCAATATAGAGAACATAATATTTAAATGGGATAACAGATATGGGGATGGTGGCAATTTGGATTGGTTCTTGGCATCCGGATATGGAGCAGTTTCTTGATCCTGTTTGGAAAGACTGATTGTTATCTGTGGGTTTCTCTTGAACCTTGTACATCCAGATGTAAAGGCTGACCTGGATAGAAACAAACAGCAGGGGGAGGATGAGAAACACATGTCTAGTCCAGTGAGGTCGAGCTCGGCTGCTGGAGTGGAGTCTCATTTTCTTGGATTGAGGAAAAGGTGGGTGATCTTGATGTCCTCTGGAGCTTAATAGAGCACGGTCCTGTTAGGATCAACGTGTATGAAAGAGAGTCGATTTTAGATGGAGAGATGAAAGGCTTAAGGTGAGATAAGTGGACCCAATGAGGGAGTCCTTCAAGTTTAGCAGCTGTAGGAGTCACGAGGATGACCTTAAAAGGACCCTGTCATTTGGGAGAGAGAGATGAGGACCTATGATCTGGAGGGGAGAGAAGCACTTGGTCTCCAATGTTGACAGGAAGTTGACAGAAGACAGTATGTGGTCAAGGTAGATGGTGGTCAGCAAAGTTCCACAAGAGAGAACGGAGATGGCAAAGTAATGGGGTGAACAGATGGTCTGGGAGGGAGAACATTTAGGTGAAAGACCAGGAGTTAGAACTGGATGTCCATAAATGAGTTCAAAGGGTGAGATGAAGAGAGGCCACTTGGGAAGGGCTCATAGCCTGAAAAGAGCCAGAGGTAGGAGTTTTACCTAGTCAAGGTGAAGTTCCTGTGACAGCTTGAAAAGAGTGGTTTTTAAAGAGTAGTTAGTTCTCTCTACCTTGCCTGAAGATTGAGGGTGGTAGGGTATATGAAAATGCCAGGGGATGTCTAAGGCCTTAGATAGAATTTGAGAAACTTGGGAAGTAAATTCAGGCCCATTGTCTGACTGAAGGGAAGCTGGGACACTGAAATGGGGGATTATCTCTCTAAGGAGAAGATCAGAGACTGTCTGAGCTCTTTTGTTAGTTGTGGGAAAAGCCTCTACCCAGCCTGAGGAGGTGTCCACCAAGACCAGGAGGTACTTGGCACATTTGACAGCAGGCATGTGGGTAAAGTCAGGTTGCCAGTTCCAGGAAGGGAACCTCTAGCCTGATGGGTAGTAGAAGGGGTGCTACGATACCTTGAGTTGGGATCTGACATCTGACAGTTTGCAAGAAGCAATGATAGATTTTAAGAAACTTAAGTCCTCAGGAGTAGGCTGTAGTTGGGTCTTAACAAAATAAGAAAACACTTGGCTGTTAGGATGAAAGAGTTGGTGAAGATAGGACGGAGTTTGACGAGTGTCAAGGGGTGCAGGTGGGGATGTGGGTTGTAGTGTTAGAATCTCCTGGGGAGGGTGAGATGAGTAAAGACTCCTAAGGGCTGCAGCTCTAGCTGCCTCATCAGCTTGGTTGTTTCCCTTGGAGACAATAGAGTCATCTGTCCAGTTGGATCTGCAGTGGACAATCCCAATAGCTATGGGGAGATGGGAGGCCTTTAGCATGGCCTTAATTTGGTTTTTGTTAGTTACTGATCCTCCTTTCGTAGTAAGTAACCCTCGCTCCTTCCAGATAGCAGTGTGGGACAGGAGGATATGGAACGCATATTTGGAATTTGTATAAATGTTGAGGGATTGTCCCTGTGCCAGCTGGAAGGCACAGGTAAGAGCTATTAATTCAGCCTGTTGGTTGGTGATATGAGCAGGAAGGGCCTGTGCCTCCACCACCTTGGTGTCTGACACTATGGCATAGCCAGCTTTCCTGACCCCTTCATGTAGAAAGGAGCTTCTATCTGTATATCAGGTAAAGATGGCTTGAGGCAATGTGTCCTCCTGTATGTGTGAAGGATGAGGTAATAGTTCCTCTAAGGTTTCAGTGCAGGAGTGAGATAGGGAGTAGTCAGTATTAGGTCAAGGGAGAAGATTAGAAATATTAAGAGGTGGGCATGATTGAAAGGTGAGGGTGGAGTCTTCTATTAGAGCTACCTGAAGAGAAAGAACTGTGGAGGGAGGTAGCGTCTGTAAGCCTTTATAAGTTAGGAGCTGTGACAGGTTATAAGAAGAGAGGACAGTTATAGGCGTTCCCAGGGTTAGTTTCTTTGATTCTCGAATAAGGAGTTCAGCAGCTGCTAAGGTACAAATACAAGGTGCCCATCCCTGGATGGTTAGATCTAGTCTTTTTGACAAGTATGCTATGGGTGCAAAAGATGGTCCCAGTTGGTGATCTAAGACTCCAAGGGTAAATCCCTCCTTTTCAATTATGTAGAGGGAAAAAGGATGAGTCAGGTCAGGGAGATGCAAGGCTGGGACCTTGAGGAGAGTCTGTTGGACCCTTTGAAAGGGCTTAGTAACAGGTTTAAGAAGAGGCTTGTGGGTGGGACCTAATGCTGCTTCATATAAGGGACAAGAGAGTAGGGAAAAGGAAGAAAACCAGGAATGCAAAACGCTAGCCATTCCTAGGAATGATAAAATCTCTTCCTTTGTAGAAGGAATAGTTAGAGACTGAATCAGGTTCTTTCTATCTAAAGTAATAACCTTGTGGGTTGGGGTAATTGTTAGTCCCAAATAGGTGACCTGAGGAGTGAACAGTTGGACTTTTGGAAGGTGAGACCCTGTAGCCCCAACTAGAAAGGAAATTTAGAAGAGCATCTGTGTCAGCTTGGCTAATTTCTAGGGAGGGGCTACAGAGAAGAACACCATATACATAAAGTACAATCTTAGATCTAGGAAGAGTTAAAGAAGTGGCTGAGGCTAGTCAGACAACCATTGCCAACATATAGTATTTCTGTTTACGGACTTTCTCATCTCTCTCATGGTACACCTTGCAGGCCAGCACCAAGACTTCCGCCTGTGGAGTTAGCGGACCCCTCTCCAATCACCTAAGTTTAGCTTTTATGTTGGGGAAGCTCTGGGGAAAAAAGTAGGTCATAAAAAGTTGCTTACCTTCCGGGTTTTCAGGGTCCAGATTAGTGTACTGTAGTAAGGCCTTTGTAAGGCATTCTAAGAACTGAGACGGGTTTTCCTGTTTATCTTGGACAACCTCTTGGAGTTTCCCAAAGTTAACTGACTTTAAAGCCACCTTCCTCAGGCCTGCCAAAGACATGCTATAAATCTATCTCTGGCTAAGATACTACCTGCGGAATTGTAATCCAATCGAGGATCCTGGTCAGGAACTGTTTAAGATTGGATATGTCCTGTCTGTTTGATGAATCTGATCTGCATGCATTTTTGCCTCATCCCAAACTCACCTGCGCTCATCAGGAAGTAAGTTATTAGTGAGAATCATATGTATGTCATGGAAAATTAAGCTGTAGGACTGTGAGATGTACTGGAATTCTTTAATGAAGGCAGATGAGTTAGAGGTATAGGACCCAGTCTGCTCCCTATTTGAGACAGTTCACTCAGTGAGAAAGAACATGTACCCTGACCAGGCCATCAACACCAGGCACTTCCCTTAGAGGAAGAACAGACGCTGGCTTAGGTGTTCCTGGAGGAGAAGGACTTGGAGGTTTGGCCATAGAACGAGTGATGGGTGAAGGTTGGAGCCAATGCAGGGCAGTTGGTATGGCCTACAGCTGGCACAGAAGGAGGAGAGAGGTCTGGGGAGGTCGAGCCAGTGGACTCAGAGGCACCCTGATGAGAGGAAGAAACTGAGGCAGCAGTTGGGGTTCTCGACAGCATCAAAACAGGTCTGCATTGGAGCGGAGGTGGTTCATCAGCTGGATCTAAAGGTATTGGGTCATCTAATGGGGTTGGGGAGGTGTCATGGCTAAGAGAACCTTGGGGGGAGCAAGCAGGGCACATGGAAGGTGTATAATGGAGGTAGATAAATGCAGGAACATAGGGGATTTCTTTCCAGTTATTAGACTGTTGGCAATATGTATAAGACCCTTAAAATAATTGGGTCCAGGGTGCTACTTTAGTCCATTATATAGAGCTCCCATTTGTCAATTCTTGATCTTACGCATAAGCCATTGGTGTTCTGTTCAGGAACTTTTCCCTGTGCCTAGGTATTCGAGGGTCTTCCCACCTCCTTTCTATTAGTTTCAGTGTATCTGTTTTTATGTGGAGGTCCTTTAACCACTTATACTTGAGCTTGGTACAAGGAGATAAAAATGAATCGATTTGCATTCTTCTACATGTTGTCCTCCAGTTGAACCAGTACCATTTTTTGAAAATGCTGTCCTTGTTCCACTGGATGGGTTTAGCTCCTTAGTCAAAGATCAAATGACCATAGGTGTGTGGGTTCATTTCTGGGTCTTCAACTCTATTCTACTGATCTTCCTGGCTCTCTATGTACCAATACCATGCAGTTTCTTTCACTACTGCTCTGTAGTACAGCTTGAGGTCAGGGATGGTGATTCTTCCAGAAGTTCTTTTATTGTTGAGAATAGTTTTCACTCTCCTGGGTTTACTGTTATTCTAAATGAATTTGAGAATTTCTCTTCCTAACTCTGTGGAGAATTGAGTTGGGATTTTAATGGGAATTGCATTGAATCTGTAGATTGCTTTTGGCAAGATGGCCATTTTTACTATATTAATCCTGCTGATCCATGAGCATGAGAGATCTTTCCATTTCCTGAGATCTTCTTCAATTTCTTTCTTCAGAGACCTGAAGTTCTTATCATACAGATATTTCACTTGCTTGGTTAGATTCACAACAAGGTATTTTATATTATTTGTGACTATTGTGAAGGGTGTCATTTCCCTAATTTCTTTTTCAGAAGGCTACTGATTTGTTTGAGTTGATTTTATAACCCACCACTTTGCTGAAATTGTTTATCAGGTTTAGGAGTTCTGTGGTGGAAGTTCTGGGGTCACTTAAGTATACTATCATATCATCTGCAAATAGTGATATTTTGACTTCTTCCAGAGGAATGAATACAAAAAATTTGGTACATTTACACAATGGAATATTATTCAGCTATTAAAAACAATGAATTTGGTAAATTCTTATGTAAATGGATGGAACTAGAAAATATCATCCTGAGTGAAGTAACGCAATCACAAAACAACATACATGGCATTCACGAACTGATTATTGGATTTTAGCCCAGAAGCTTGAAATACCCAAGTTTCAACTTACAGACCACATAAAACTCATGAATAATGAAGACCAAGTAGGGGGCTTCAGTCCTTTGCAGAAGAAGTAACAAAATACTCAAGGGAGCAAATATGGATACAAAATGCAGGATAAAAACTGAAGGAGGGGCCATCTGTAGACCATTCCACCTGGATATCCATCCCATGTGCAGTCACCAAACGTAGACGTTGATGTGCATGTCAGGAGGTACATGCTGACAGGAGCCTGATATAACTGTCTCTTTAGAGGTCTGCAAGAGTCTGACATATTCAGAGGCAGATGCTCACAGCTAACCATTAATTGATCATGGGATTCCCAAAAGAGGAGTTAGAGTAAAGACTGAAGGAGTTGAAAGGATTTGTGACCCCATGAGGGGAACAACAATACCAACCAACCAGAACCTCCAGGGTCTAAACCACCAGCCTGGGAGCACTTAGGGAAGGACCCATGGCTCCAGCTATATATGCAAGGGTGTTATAGGTGGGAGAAGAGATCCTTGGTCCCATGAAGGCTGGACATCGTGGGGGAGAATTAGAGGGTGGGGAAGTGAGGTGCAGGGGAGCGGTAGGTGGGGGGACACCCCCATAGAAGCAGGAGGAGGGGGATGGGATAGGGAGTTCTGGGAGAGAGGGGGAGAAATGGTGTAAGGGAAGAACATCTGAAATGTAATAAAATTTCCAATAAAAAAAAAAGTAGAAACTCAGTCCAATATTGTATAAGTTTAATATAAATGAAAGTTAAGCAATAATTAAACTCCAAATAGCCTATGAATACCTTAAATGTTTCTTGGCCTTACAGTGGTGCAATACTGTAGTGTGCAAACATTCTCTCAAGTTTAAAACTATGGATGACATATATATGTAAATTGTGTTCCAGAACAAAAACAAAACTACTTTGGTCATGTAGTCCTCTCTGAGTATGTTTTTGACCATGGCTGAGCAGTGGCTCCTCCCACTGTTGTAGGCTAAACTTAAGTTTGCCCTTAGCATGATCTGACCATCACATTAAAGAGATTTTTTGGATAAATAAAAATAAATACCTGAAAAGCCACATGGTCTAGGATGCATGATTCCACAATTCCCCATGTCCTGTTGTATCTATGGCCTTAAAACTCATCTCTTTGTCCACATCTACCATCAAAAATATTTCCTGCTTCAGAATAGAATCCAGCGGATATAAATGCGATCAGCTTTTGGTCAGTGAACCTGTAGAACACAATGTCAAACTCCTAACTGTGCTAGAGAACAGCAATCTCTCCATGAAGTCTGGCTGATCTCTCAGAGACCCTAGACTCACTGATGTGTTGGATAGTCTCAAGGTAAATATGTCTGTGCTTCCCTGGGGCTTTGCCTAAGATCTCTTTCATGTTGTTCCACCAGAACATAGAAAAGAACAGAAAACCCTCCTGAGATTTTGAACTTTAAATCACATATTGTCTTGTTTGTGAGGCCCCTAAAATGACCATGAACTCTTTGGAGCAGAACTCATGGTTGCTCTAAAATTAATTTGTACTGACTGTGACTGCATATGACCAACAGAGAGGAGGCACATTTAAAAACATCTATTACTTTTATTTCCACCCAAACGATTTTCTCTCATTCTTACTCTTAATCATTTCCAGTCCTCTTACATTCTGTTGAAAAATGAGAGAACTGTGATTTATAGAAACATCTAGTGGACACACCAGAAGTCACCTCTTTTGGCAAGTATCTAACCTGTGATGGCTTTTTTCAATGTGTTTGGTCATCTCCAATGAGAGCAGGGACACTTGAATAGCTGTTTCCATTGTCAAGAGAAATACATTGAATTCACACCACTCTTTTGAATCTTTATTTCTACATAGTTCATTTGTCACAAATAATAATGAATTCCTTTGTCTTAAGGAGGAAGTCATTTAAAGAACTTTTTTCTAGAATGGCTGTCTGACCTCAGTAGGATTACATAGCATTTGTGAAGAAATATTCAGCCTAGTAAGCTAGAGCTGGAGGCCAGAATTGAAAGAATTTCCACGGCCACCATGGTTTTGCCTTTGGAGCTCAGGTAAGTGGGTACAAAAGAAATCCACACACTGCAGAAAACCAGCATGCTGAATGTGATTGTTTTTGCCTCATTGAAGCTGTCAGGTAGCCTTCTCGCCAGAAAAGCAATAAGCAAGCTGAGACTGGACAGAAAGCCCAAGTACCCCAGAACACAATAGAAAGCAAGGGTGGACCCCTCGTTACAACAGAGGATGATTTGCCCAAACTCTGACTGCATGTCGACATCAGGGAAAGGGGGATATGTTCCCAGCCAGACTGCACAGATGCACACTTGAATGATGGAACCACAGCAGACTATAGCATTTGAGAGTCGGGTCACCATCCACATTTGTAAGGTGCTTCCTGGTTTGATGGCTTTGAAGGCCACAACCACAATGAAGGTCTTTGCCAAGATAGCAGAAACGGCCACAGAAAATACAGTCCCAAAAATCATTTGTCTCAAGACACAAGTGACTGTGCTAGGTTGACCAATGAATATTAATGATGAAAAGAAACAGTTCATTAGAGAAACAAGGAGGAGATAACTGAGATTTCTGTTATTTGCTCTGACAATGGGTGTGTCTCGATAGCAGATGAATAATCCTAAAATCAGAGCTGCAAATGCAGATAAACTAATGGCCACAGAGACCAAAACAACTCCTACAGTATCTTCATGGGACAAAAATGTGGTAATTTTAGGGAGACAGTAATTCTTCTGCTTCTTTGGATACTGATCTTCAGGACACTTGATGCATTGATCCATATCTGAAAGGGAGGCAGATTGGTTTCTTACATTCCTGTGGTGAGTCCAAAGATGGACATTTGGGAAATATTTCTTGAGTGGAACCTTTTTGAATTCTGAAGGAAATGTCCCTGCTTATAGTTACTGAGCTATAATATTGGAAAACAATAGATGAATTATTTTTTCTTTCATAAGAGAAAAATACATATACACTTGAATCCATAAATTATTCAGAAATTGAGTGGATCTAAACAATATCACAGAGTTAGAAATCTAGAAATGAAATCAGGTGAAATCAGAAAATATGAAAATTATATTTGATTATATATGAAAGGAAACAAATATAAACTTTGAAGCTTTTAGTTTTTTCTTCAAGTTTATACATTTTCTTCATTAAAAATCCTTTTTATTGCCTGAGAATTTCATACATGCATATAATGTGTTTTTATGAAATCTACCACCAATTTCTTTAGCCTGTACTTCTTTCTCTCTATTCCTCCAACCATTGTTCCTCCAAATTTTATTTGCTCTTGGTTTTTTTAACCCAGTGCATTCACCTAATTCTGTTGTATCTATATGGATTTAGGACCATCCACCATAACATGAGCAGCCTACAAGGACCACAAATCTTCAGAAAACTGACTGAATCTAGCAAGCATCAACTGTCAATAGCACTTTGCTAGGGCTGGGACGTTATGAACTTGTCCCTCATCCATCCTGGGATTTTGTGTAGCTTGCTCTGTTGCTACTCTTTTGCATGTTTCTGTGAGTTTATGTGTTCACATACCCTGTCATATCTGATAAATTCTGCTTCCGTACAGATGTCTCCTCTCTGACTCTTACAATGTTTCTACCTTTAGTTTACAATGATCCCTGGAGCTCTTGTTTCTGGGAGCTCTTAATTATTATTGTGGAAGGCCTACAATATAAAACTTGCTAACAATTGCTGACATCTATGTTTATGAATTGTGGTATTTTCTTTTGTTTCTTTGATTTTGATTTTACCAAATGATGTATCATTGTTTTAGAAACAATGCTTTAGGCAATACATTTTAAAGGTGAATATTTTTTTTCTTATATAAAAAGTCCTAGATTGAGTGAATTCGTTAAAACTCTTAATTTAATTCTGATTAGAAGTTTATTTGTGGAAGAATGATTTTGCACTTAATTTTCAATGTACATTTATTAATTACATTTATGTTATTTGAGTTGTCTGTACTTTTACAGAAAAAATTAGTAAATTTCTTCATGTAGTGTCATTCTTAAAAAAAGACACAGGTGGACGTAAGCCTTTGAATACTTAAGACAAATGCAGTGGAATGGAAAGCCTCATTCACTAAGCTTAGATTTCATTCTCTCTGAAGGTCACTTGCATGCGACCCATCTTTAATTATGAATATAGTTACAGCAAGTCACAGTAATAGACACCTGTACCTCTAGTACTCAGGGACAGAAACAGGAGGATTACCAGGAAGCCTGGTCTACATATCACTCTCCCTCCCCGCAGTCAGAATTTCATAGTGATGTCTTATCTCAAAAGAAAAGAAAGGAAAGGAAAAGAAAAGAAAAAGTGTCAGTGATTGTGAAGAATGATACTCCAGACTCAAATAGTTTATTACAGTAAAGAGCATTTACATTTCATAGGACCTACATGTAGCGATCTACAATACTACAGGATGGAAGATAGATGTGTGGACTCTGCAGGGCCAATTTAAATCCCATTAGGGTAGAAGTGCCTGATTTTTACCTTTCCCTTGATTGGTTGGCACTATCTCCAGGGATATGGATGACTTTGTGATTGACTAAGATACTGGGGGATTTTGGAGACTTTTGCTAATTTGGCTTAAGGTAGATGGTGGGGCAGCTTCTACAGCTCCTGATTGGCTCTTATGAGATTGGCTCCAGCTAGGTAATGGGGGCTTCCTGATGGCTGCCCATGAAGGTTGATTTCTTTATCCTGGAATTGACTTGTTTTGAACATCTGCAATTCTGGAAATCAGAAACTTGGACCTAGTCTCCAAAACTGCCAGCCTGTTATGGAGTCAGCCAGGCTCTGGTTAACTGTGCACTCTCATTCCAACCTCTGATTTGTAATTGAATCTAATCATTGCTGTGTCACATTTTTCCCAAAAAGTCTTAGTCATTAGCTAAGGGGTCAACTGAAACCTAAGAATCATGAATTAATGCCAGAAATAGGGGCCTCTCTGACTTAGCATCTCAGTCTGTAAAGTGGCATAATGGATGCCATTTTTTATATTTGAACTTTGCTGTTATTAGGACATTCATTGTTTCCTTGGGGGCTCAGGAAGGCTGAAATGCTAGTCAAATATAGGGCAATGGGGCACGTATGAGAAGCATCTGGTTGTCTGGAAGACAAGGAACTACCATGTTGATTGGACTAGGTAACATCAACTTATAATAAGTCAGCATTTAGCAGTTTGTAGTCCTCAGGTAATCCCTGGATGTCATTGTAATACTTTGGGGTTGGACAGCCATTGGTTATGTGAATTCTGGAGTGACCCCTCAATAGCATGAGGGGTGAGAATAAAAAGCTTCTGTCCCATGGTTATCTTGTCAACATCCTTGAGCAACAGGGAAGAGGCAGCTATGATCCTGAGGCAGTTTAGACAATTTCAGAGCACCAGGTCCTGTTTTTCCAATAAATAAGCTACTGGTCTCTTTTATGGTTTCAACATTTAAGTGAGTACTTCTTTTGCTATCCACCTTATCCATGCACATACACATAGATGGTTTTAAAAGCCATGTCCATTTTAGTTTTCCTTTCTGTCCTTGTTTGTCCTCATATCAGCTTCAAAAGTCTTTTTAGATATTCTCTGTGGTACTAATTTTTTCTCTACATCACCTGGATTACCTTAGAAAATTTATGAGCCATCTACTGGCTTCTCAGGGTGCCCCTCCAACCCCATAAAAATCTGAAAGTAGACCCAGAGATTCTCCTTACCTCCATCAGTTAGGTTGAGACTAGGGGAAGGCTGCATCATTATCAGACTAGGCTTGTGATAGCAGTCCATTTGCTCCCAGAACCTATTTCCACGCATCTCCCATGCTTTTTTTTCTTTTTTCTTTATCATAAAGAGGACCTGGAGCAGTTGCTGACTATTGGCTCAGATGGGCCAGTGAGTTACATGACTATATCTAAAAGAAGTATGAGTACTGAGTGTCTCTATGAAAATTGGGAAGTTTGCAACTTTCAGTTGTAAATGTTGTTACTAGGAAAAGGCATATATGTATGAACTATCTCCTCTGTACATTTTTAGGTTCTGTAGTCTGGAGGGATAAGGTTATAGTAGAGTCAGCCCTCTGAGTAGTACTGGACCAAGTGCAAGGTAGAATCCAAGTGGGGTCAGGAGAGTCAGAGGAGTCAAGGGTTGATGCTCTTACTGTGCTGATTGAGTAGGGGCAGTGGTGGCAGGAGCATAGATAGAAGGACAAGGACTAAAGCCTTCTTCAGTGTCAGAGGGAGGAATCAAGGTTGAGAGGGCAGGATAGACTCTCCTGAAAAAGAAGGAGTGTTGGGAGTAGTTCAGCTGGTGAGAAAAATAGTTTCAACCAAACAGGGGTCTTTTTGATCAGGTACTGCCATCTGAGTGTCTGTGGTCAGTGGCCTCATAGACAATAACATTTAGCCACCAAAGAAAAGCTAAAAACTAGCTGGTGATCATCCTAAGATAGTTCCACCATGAGCTATAAAGTTAATCACAGATTTGTTTCTCTAGGCAAGGCCAAGAAGATTATTCAAGGAAAGATTCTTGAAAGTAATATGCTTTCCCTGTTATTACACACACACACACACACACACACACACACACACACATACATATACAAGCACACACACACATACATACATACACCATACATACACATACACACATACATATACACACATATACACACACAAGCACACACACACACATACATACACATCATACACACACACCACACACACACACACACACACACACACACACACAATATATATATATATATATATATACATATATATATATATATATATAACAATCAATAGGTATTAGCCCACTTCTGAGTAGGTCTCCACCAAACAAAGAAGATGCACTCTCTTGTAGTGATGCTATAGAGTCAAATAGATGACTTCTTATTTTTAATGATGATCCAAAAAGAATTAAAAATTATATTAGTAATTATTAACATCACATTTTAAAATACTACTATTAGTTCCTTTCTGATATCAAAACTGCAATGAGAACTATGCCATTTTTCAAGTGTCTCAAGTTAAATGCTTCTGAGATAGGCATGTATCTAGAACTTAGACCACATCACAGGAGGTTGTAAAATAATTAACCAAAGGTCATAAGAAGGGAACTAATGATTTAATATAGGTCCAAAAACAGAAGATAAAATAATGAGTGGGTTTAACTATATGAAACCTCATTAATACTTCTGTCACTAAAGTTAAGGTTTTTAACTTTCAATGAACATGTAGACCTAGTGAAAGATGATGAATGTTTAGATAGATATTCATAATGAATATGCATGTCAACTTTCTCTGTTGTAAACTCCTTATTCAACTTATGATTTGAATTAATATGTAAACTTGTGGTGAACTTTTTACCATGCGATCATGTATTCTGAAAGATGTATAAGTGTTGAGGACAAAGAGAGAAGAAATCCCCTTTTTCATAGAGAATTGAAGAAGAACTCTTTAGAAAGAAGAACATATTTAAAGAACTTTATTAGAGAACTTTTATAGAAAACTTTTAGAGAGAACTTTTTAGAGTGAACTTAGAAATAAAGATTAAAGTAATATTTTAAAAGTTTTTTTTCCTCAGGACACCCTTCTTTATAAGAGAGCCATTTATTTTGGCAAACAATGGTTAGCTTACCAGTCTGATCAAACATATTGGAGTCTTCCACAACTGTCAGGGGCAGCCCTGATTATACACTGAAGACCTAAAATCAGCCATAGGCCTAAAATCAGCCATAGACCTAACATACATGCCTGCTAACACAAAGTTTTGGGTCTCTGTGGAAAAACACTGAAACGGATGGCTAGAAGCTATTGTAAAACAAGCACCTTTGGTGGAAAATCGCCAGCCTGAATAGTCATAAACCTTGTAGATAGGTAACCTTGCTGGATAGTACCAACTTAGATAAAGACAACTGAATTATAGGCAGAGTCATAGTGATCTGTCCCCTGAACCTTCACCCAGCTGACACTCTGTTCTGGAAGATATCTTTACTTCCCCTAAACACCTACGCTCCTGAATCACCTCCTGCCTTTTTTGTGTATATAACCCTTGTGTGAAAAAAGTAAAAATTATAGTATGATCAGCCTATAGACAAGTCGTGATTCTTTGTGTTTTTGCCTGTTCCCCCTGACCCCCATCCCTTTCAGATGACCTCCCCGGACTCCTGTTTCATGCCCTGCTGGCAAGGACACGCAACTCTATAAAATAGTTGAGGACAAAGCTCAGAGGGGTGCTCTATACCTGTTTTATCATAGGAATCAATTAAAATCTTATACAAGAAGATAAAAGGCACAAACAGATTACACACAAAGAGACATGAATGGCATAACTGGGAAAATAAAAACAAAACCAGAATGTGTTTAAGATGGTCTTCTATACTACACATGAAAAACCCATAGATACAGAGATGATTCAGAAATTAGATGGTGTAGCAGAAGAAATCATTTAAACCACCAAATTTGTTGTGGTGAATCTCCTACCCAAATGAGACCAGTAAGGAAAATACAACTCAATAATTATGATATAAATAGCATGCCTAGATTGGGCATATTTACCACTACACTACTCTAATCCCGGCTATGAGATCCCTTATAACTTGCGGTTTATTCAGGCTGCATAGTTGTCCTTCTGGGTCCACCTTTTCTGTATTCGGCTTCCGTCTACCACCAACTTAGTTCTGGTTCAATTTCTACCTGCTTCTCCCCTGGTTCTCTACCTTTTACATCAAATTCCTCTCACTCTCTCCTCCCTTAAGCCTTTTTCTCCGCCCCCCCCCCTACTGTCCAATCTCTGGCTCAAGCCTTTATTTTACAAGTTTTAATTGGACAGAAGGTTCACAAGACATCACCGGTATACAGATTCAATCATCCTCTGCAGCCCTCCCAGGAAAGTGAGACTAGGATCAAAATACAAGGCTGGGGCTACCCACTGGGAACTAGGATCCAAATACAAGGCTGAGGCTATCCACAACATTTCCCCCTTTTTGTCCAATTAAAAGACTCTTTTCTCTCAGATATATTGAGCACAAACTATATTACCATGTTGTAATTGTTAAAGTGCAAGACAGACCTAATACTCAGTCTATTATTTTTGTTAACTAAATAGAACTTCTGCTATCTTAACTAAAAGACTTAGTTCTGAACCTGGCTTATGTCCTCTCTTTAAATGAATGACATCTGAAAACTATCCTCTCAAAGTAAATAGCCTGCGTTGGTTGTGAGACTATAAGTCTTCAACCCCATCAGAAATCCAGAATGACTGAATTAACTGAAGATATGGGAAGCATAAAGCATGACTTCCAAAACTTAGCCAATTTATATAGACCACTGAACATCTGGACAGTTCCTTACTTCAAAACGTTGGAGCATCTGGTCTTCAGCCTTCTGGCCCCGATCATCTGACAGACCTAGTAATGCAGAATTTTTAAGGGCTGATTACTCTGTCTTATCAGATATAATCAGTCGACTTTTCCACAAGTGTGTCCTTTTCTGGACACTATTTTGTCTGTAGATGAAAAGAGGTAATTCTTGCCTAGTGGCTGTCTCACCACAACTGGAGTAACTCCAAGGATGCTCAATTTCTTCTTAGAATCCAAGACAGGGAAGCTGTCAGGAGCAGACAGGTCTCTCGTAAAATGAACATTAATACAGAAATGCTAGTGATGTCACGTCTGTGGACTTCTGATGTTTTTGAAAACCAACTATCTATGTAAAGCAATCTGGACTGTTGTCCATTAACTCCTTTCTGCTATTTCTAATTAAAATCTAGAAAACATCCTAACAATAAAGTCAGAACCATGCAATTGCTACAGGCCCTTAACTCACAGGCTAACCATCTCAAATCAGTTAAAAAAGTTAAAGAAGGACTGGGTCTAAGCCTTGTATTCCTAAATGTGTTATATAGGCACAATGCCTAAGAGAATAACAATATTAATCTCACTTTTATATCAATAAGAAACTTATATCAATGAAAACTTTAAATTTGTACAAATAAATTCTATACCAATGTAAGAGATTATAATCTCAACTTTGTATCGATTATAGAGATTTCTACCAATGTAGAAATAATCAATTCTAACTATTCCTCCCTGTTCCAATAAAACCATTACTTTTCCCTAGATGGATAGCTTAATACTAACCACTTCAGTCCCCAAGCCCAGGGAATAGGGGTGCTGACTCTTCATTAACTTCTTCAAGCTGGAATTGGGCATAGAATTCCCATCTGGGGGCCCAAAAGGAAATAGGAAAATGGGCTTAGTCAAAGGAGAGCTAGTGGGCATCATTTGCCTTGCAGTCACTATGTGCTGAGAGAGTTCATTGCTTAGCTAACATCATGACTGTGATAGTCAGAAAGGCTGGACAGGCAAGCCAGCTAAAGTTCTGGAAGCAAGTCTTCAACGTGGTTGCAGTAGAATCAAGCACGAAGCTGGAATAGTAGGTCTTAGCATCCCCGAGTATGAATCTTTTTCAGGCTGTCTTTCTCTTCTTTCATGATGCAATATATAAACCTTAAAAGCAGCAATTAGTTCTGCAGGGTATACAGCTTTGTCAATGAAGATCAATAAAGAAAGACGACTGCCTTTCTTTAGGTTAGTTTGATCACTTAATCAAACTGTAATATAACTTTGTATACATGCCCTCATAAAGGATGGCATGTATTAACAAGTCACTAGAAATTAGTATCCAATAAATATTCTTGGCTTTGTATAGACATTTTAATTCCAGCCAGTTCCAGAGCTGTCTCCATATAAGAGACATAAACATCATCACATATACATCACCCATCTTGAAAATAAAATCAATTTAATAACGAAAATACTGTATGTGCCTATTCTTTAGACCTTCCCTATTTTGCCAAGCAGGAAAAGAACCCAGAATTCCCATTAGGCCCACATTAAACAGAACCCGAGTCTCCTGTGAGGCATAGCTTTATATCATCTGAATACACCTAATTTACATTATCTTTCTGTTTGGCTCTCTGCCAGAACAGTCTCTATTTGTACACTGTACTCTCTACTCTAGAGTCAGTGACAATTTTCTCTATCTAAGTTCCAAACCACAGGCCTCCCAAGTGCTGGGATTAAAGGCTCCACCTGCTTCTGCCTCCCAAGTGCTGGGATTAAAGGCATGTGCCACCACTGCCTGGCTCACTTAAATCGGCCTCTGCCATATCTGGTTTATGGACAGCTTGGACAGTCTGTGACTGCCTTTAATAACATTTCCTAATTAATTTTAAATTTTTATTAGGATCCTGATGGGTTTAATGACTAGACACTGGCACTGAGGGGATATTAATTTGGGTTTTCCACTGCTGTAAAAGATCTCTTCCCCATAAGTTAATGGCTATATCAGCCACATATGGCCTCAGTTTTCCTACCTGAACTTCTGGTCCTATACATCTAAGCCATCTGGTACTTTGTTTTATTTGGGATAAAGTCCCAACTCCTTGAAACTGGATGTCTACTTCTTGAAGTGGCCAACTTTCAGGCCAAGAATTTGAAGAGATAATGGTGGCATCTGCTCCAGTGTCAACCATTCCTTCAATCTCAGTATTATTCACTAGTATTCTTAGTTTTGGTCTTTGATCGTCTATAGAAGTTTGCCAAAATATTTGCTTTTGGCTCCCTGTGAGGCCTTCTGAATTGTCTATAAAACTTGTCTCAGCCTTGTCCAGTCTCAGGACATCTGTTTTTGAAGCACTGACGTTTAATTGTCCTGAGGAAGAGAACTCTCCCTGCCTGGCATTGGGGCCTGCGAGAGACCACCCTGGGAGTTTTTGGCAGGGTATTGCCCCATTTTGTCTGTTGTTGCTCTACATTCCCTAGTCAGATGTCTGTCTTTGCCACATCTTTGACATATTCCAGAAGGCATAGGCCTCCTTTTTGTATTCACTTTGTTTTTTCCAGCGGTCATTTCTGAGATGACCCCATCCACCACAATTAAAACATTTGAAATCTTGGGTCATCTCTAGGTGTCTAGTGGCAGTTTTTCCTATTACTGTCATATCTGTCGTATATCTAATCCACTCATCTATGGTGCTGACCTTGCCCTGAGTGGTCTGATTACTTCCTTGCATTCAGCAGTTGCATTTGTCAAAGGCTAAAGATTCAATTATCACCTTTCTTGCTACTGAATTTGATACACTCCTTTCAACAGCTGAGGTTAGCCTTTGTAAAAAGTCAGGGAAGGTTTCTTTTGGACCTTGTATGACTTGGGTAAATGTTTCAAGTCTTTTCCCTGATTCTGCAACTTTGTCCCAGGCCTTTAAGGCTGATAATCGCGACAATGCCAGAGTTTCTTCATCATATACAGCCTGCACCTCTACCTCAGCAAAGCGACCTTCACCAAGCAGTTGGTCTATGGAAATCTCTCTTTCCCTGGCTCTATTTTGTGGTGCTATCTCTCTTGCCTCATCTCTCCACCATGCAACCCATTGTAAATTTGCAGCAGGTTCTAGTATTTCTCTTGCCATATCTTTCCAGTCTTGGGGATTATTCTATTTTTAATAGCTCAAGAAGTTAGGAGCTGTTTTACAAATGGCGAGTGCATTCCAAAATTAGTGACACTTTCCTTGAATTTTTCTCAGATCTAACATATCCATGGGTTGTCACTCAAATTCCTCATAACCCTGTGGATTATCAACATCTGGAGGTCTTTGTTGTATATTAACCGGATAGACTAAAGTTTGTTTTCTAATAACCCTTGATTGATTTTCTCTACTTTCTTCTGTCTCTACCTGAGTATTTTCCTTAACTGAAATTTTAAATTTCTCCATTAAGGTCTATGTCCACTCTTCATATCTCTCCTTTTGTCACTCTCCCTGTTCCTTGAGTTCCTGTAGTCTCTGTTCGAGACTCTGCATCAATATTTTGAATTTTTCCTCATATTATATCTCTGATAGTTTGGTATCCATTTTATTTTGATTGATTAAATTTAAAAGGTTATTCTCTAAGTCTTGCTTCCATTTCTCATTATTTTCTCTCTGCTGCTCAATCTGATCAGTGAGCTGGTGCATCCTCTGTTCTATCATCTTTTCAAGCTCCTGTCTCTCACATTCATTTTCATCTTTCTGTCTCTTATTCTTATCTATAATTTCTTGTGTCTTTAATTCTACTGTTTCCTCTAAGCCTGAAAGGATCCCACAAGGGGAGGGAGTCCCTCACTCTGGTCCAGGAATAAGCACTCACCCAAGGACACATGAGACCATCTTGGTACAATCAGCAAAAGGCAGTTTAATAGCGAGGGCCCTCGGGTTGAAACGTGTCCCACGCAGGAGACAGAGGAATCGACCAAGACCCCAGAAAGTTTGGAACTTTTATAGGCAAAAGCTGGGGAGAGCGGGAAGATTTGGCGCGGTTACACATGATTGGATATTTTGAACATCAGCAATTTGCATAGACTAGTTATTTTTGACCATGAAACCTCGGACCCAAAAACACTAGATAGCCCATTACTCATTTGGGCTTGTTTAGACTTGTATGTCCTAGCGTCTTTGTTTCCTTCTTCATTTTTGGTTACTCTGCCCTGAAGGGGCTCGAAATTATTATTATTATGGCTAATTTTAACAAGTTGTTGGTGGTCTTTGCTGACCGATGAATTTTTTGTTCTATGTCTCAAGATGTTTTTAATTTTTATTCCCACAAGCCCTGTTGGCAAGATGTAAGTTTCTCTTTCTGATGTTCAAGCTGCTCTATAATTTCCTGTATCTTCTGTTCTAAGCCCTGCTTCCATAATCTTAGCTTCTCTTTATATTGTATTGGAAATATTACAGCACCTGCCTTATTTTGATTTGCTAGCTTTAGTAAATTATCTTCTAGACCTTGTCTCCAAATCTTATCTCTATCTCCTTGCTGTTGCTTATTTTGACTAATTAAATCCTGAACTTTTAGTTCTAGTGTTATTATAATCTTTTTTCTAAGGCAAGGAATTTTTTTTATCTAGAGCCCTCTCTTTTGAAAGACATAGTAAATCAAGAGAATAAATATTGCAATACTGATAAATGATAAGGTGTCTATTTTCCCTAAATTGATTCCTGTCAAACCATTCGAAATATCATCACATAAAGCCCAAAAAATATTTATCGTGTTTCTCATCTTTAAATATCAAAAGGTTTATATCTTTTATATATCAAAGAATTACCTGATCCAAAGCTTCAGTTCACTGTTTCTGCCTGAAAATTACCTCGCAGGCAGTTTTTACAGCTTGGATCAAGCCCAGCTGCAGGCTCAGGTGCTGCTACCAACCCTGGCCTTAGCTCTCTGTCTGGGGGTTGGGAGAGGGAGCCTCTCTGTGGCTCTTTGTAGGCCTCTCAGATCCACTCAGCTTTCAATACATGCTAGTGTAACCTAAAAGGCTGCCTGAACCCTATTCAGGTGTTGAGGGCAATGAACTTTTATCTCAGGTTAGTTGAGTTCTAAGCAATAAGTTGGGCGCCAAAACCAGTAAAGGAAGACACACCTTTTTTTTTTTTTTATGGTATAAATAGCACGCCTAGATTGGGAGATTTACCACTACACTACTCTAATCCCCATCTATGAGATCCCTTATAACTTGCGGTTTATCCAGGCCGTGTCCTACTCCGGTTCCTCCTTGTCGCTTCCTTCTACCACCGGCTTCCTTCTGCTTTGATTTTCTCCTGCTTCTTCCCTGGTTCTGCTTCTGCTTATCCTTTTATATTCGAATTCCTCTCACTGTCTCCTCGCCTAAGCCTTTTTCTCACCTCACCTTCTATTGCCAATCTCTGGCTTTAACCTTTATTTTACAGGTTTTAATTGGACAGAAGGTTTACAAGATGTCATCTCTGTACAGATTCAATCATCCTCTGCATCCCCTCCCAGGAAAGTGAAACTAGGATCAAAATACAAGGCTGGCTATCCACTGGGAACTAGATCAAATACAAGCGAGCAATCCAAACAGATGGACCTAGCAAGTTCTTCCTATACAGAGGTTGGGAGCATCCTCCACAGCCCTAGCTGCTTAACAAAATAATCATCTTCTTTGTCCTTTTCTGACTTCAGATTAAACCCAAAACAGAAAAACAGAGACAGACAAGACAATAGATAACCAGGCACCCAGACTTACCAATTAGAAAAGAAAAAGCTCAACTATTTGGGTTAGGGGAATTTAGTAAATCCCAAATGAGCCCCAAAGGTAAGGGTCTATGATTTGAAAAGAATAATACTCCAGACTCAAATAGTATGCAACAGTAAAGAACATTTATTCTCCAGAAAACCTGAATGTAGGGTATTGTCATAACTCAGAATGGAAGACACAGGTATGGACTTTGCAGGGTCAATTTAAAGATGTCAGGGTAGAAATGGATGACTTTTACCTTTGAATGGTTACCTTCATCTCCACACATATAGGTGACGTTTGATTAGTTAATGGGGATGTGGGGAGTTTTTCTGATCAAGTATACTTGGATCAAGTTAGGTGGTCAAGCGGCTTCCAAGGCTCCTTAGTAGATGTCTGTCAAGTAGGCACAGGTTAGGTAGTAGGAAATCTCACTGATTGTCTGCCTCTCAAGAGTATTTTTTTTTTCTGAAATTGACTTGTGCTGTACTTTTCCAGGTCTGATTAAAGGAAACTTGGGCCTAGTAATCCCAAATTACCAGTTTGAAACATGTAATGGAGTCACCCTGGCTATGGTTAACTCAGTCCTCACACTACAAGAGAATAGATTGAATGTTATAAAAAGGATATAATGAAGTCTTAGTAACCACTGAAAACCCAGTCGGCCATATAACCCAACATCTACTGCCCTATGAACTGCTGGAGTGTGTGAATGGACCAGTCCAAAATATCTAAAACTTCAGGATCTCCATAACATGTGACAACAACACAGGATATCCAAGAGCACCCCAGTACTATAGAGTAGCAAAATCCAGAGTAAAAGCAAAGAACATTGTCAAGAAAAGAAGTGTAGACATAAGGTATGACATGGGCCACACTGTGACATATTACAGCTTCTACAATGTTGGCATTTTTCTCTTAGTGTAGTGGAAGGCTGCAAGGGGAAGGATTGATACAAGAGGAGGGGAAGATGAGAGGGATTGGGGTGTATGATGTGAAAATCACAAAGAACCAATGCAAAGTTAATTTTAAAAAAAAAGGACAAGATCAAGGACTTGGTGGTCCTCATCTGCCAGCCCAGCACTGAAGAAGCAGTGGGCTTGCCAACTACCACTACTTGGGCCCAACCAAACAATCAAAGGACATTATTTTAAACAGTCATTGATGAGTACAGATTTCATTCAGGAGAATAAAATTGGCATTACAAAATACCTGCTTTGAAATAGATGTTTGATGTGATATAAGGACACAAAAAGCTGGTAGTAAGCATTGCTGCTGTGCTCTGGGGAGGCTTTACAATTAGAATCAATTTGAGGAAAATGTGATATCTTCAAGTGTCAGAGGACAGTGGGAGGAGCATTTCTGTGCATCACTTGCAGCCTGCACATCACTAACATCCTGCACATCACTCACACCCCCAACATCTCTCACACCTGCACATCACCCATCCTCTGGGATCTCTCAGTGCTTAGTTTTACAGTGACCTCATGTTACTTTACCTTACCAGGGAATGCATAATGAGAACTCCCACAAGTCTCAAAGTAATTCCAAAGCAAAGTATTAACTTTACCTATTGTTAGGGTTTGCAGGGACTGCTATTGGTTTGGCATATCCAGGACTCTAACAGGGCCAAAGGCAGGAGCACACTCTTGTGGTCTTACCTACCCAGGAAGCTAAGCCTGGAGGATTGCAGGAGCCCAGAGGTTTGAGACCAATCTGGACAAGCCAACTCACCTACCAATAAACAACCAACAGTCACAAAATTTGCTGTGTCTTTGTTTGCTTGTTTTTGAATAGGGTTTCTCTGTGGAGCCTTAGCTGTCCTAGAACTAACTCTGTAGACCAGGCTAGCCTTGAAATTAGAGATCCACCTACTGAGTGCTGGGAAGAAAACCTGTGCAACCTCCACAAAGCATGAACTTGTTTTAAATTATTAAGAGTTAGGTATATCAACTGTAACTGTGTCTTCAGGATTTTTGTTATTTACTTTGCCCCATTGTGAATCATTCCCACATTCAAAATCATTTCTAGAAATTTCCACATTCAAAACCATTTCCAAAAATATCCACATTTGGAATCATTTTATAAATACCTGTTTCATTTGCAATCTCTCCATCTGGACATGGGAGACAATCAAAGCAACAGAATGGTTTCCCTTCAACAGGTATTTTCCTAAGTCCAAGTGGACAACTCTGACTGCAAACAGAAAAAGGAATCTGCACAGAAGATATGGGAGGAGGGAAGGCAGTCAACACATGACATTCATTATTAGCGTCCAGATAGTAGATTTCAACAGGACTTCAGTATACTGCAACAGCCAAGAACTACCATGCTTTTAGACAAGTGTCTGTTTGTCTTTTTCTTTCTTTGTGTCTCCCCCTCTCCCTTTTGAATACTTGCTTTTTATTTCATTCAGCTGTTATTTTTATTTTTGTTACATTTTATACACGATGTATTATTATATGTAAAACAATTTTTAACTTTGAATATAGTTTGATTTATCCTATCCCTCCCCCAACTCCGTCCAGATCCCTTTCTCCTTCCTACCCACCCAAATTTATGTTCTTTCTCAAAAAATAAACCAAAATCCAATAAAACAACAATCACTCAAAATCTAGAAAATAAAATACAACAGCACAAAAAGAAAAACAAAGCAAAACAAAACCCACTAAGCTGTAACCAAATAAAAGTATTTATATGAATATTGTTGATTCCCTTATTGTGCTACCAAACTAATCCTAAACATGATACCTACCTTGAAGTAGTTGATATATCCAGTGTCTTCCATTGGAGAAAGTGAAAAATAATATTCAGAATTGCACTATAGGTTACTGAGATTTAAATAAACCTTGTTACATTAACTGCCCTGTCTTTCTAACTGTATGTTCCTGTGGTTTTCATTATTGTTTTGTATATCAAACATTTGTCATAGGGCTAATTCATGGCAACAGTAGGCCTATCACACACACACACATACACACACACACACACACACACACACACATTCAAACAAACATTCAACAAATACTGGAGATAAAAGATGCTTTCAACCAAACGGATATTACAGCAATAAGATAGCTGAAGGAGATCAAGGGATACTAATTAGCAAATAAAAATACAAGATATCATTATTTTAGGATTCCATGATAGTACATATATGAGCAACTCCTACCAGGGAACTGCTATGACTGATGAACATGTTCATAGACGTGACTGGACACAAGATTAACTTAAAAAGAAAATAGTAGCTTTCCTGTATACAAATGAGTAACAAACTGAGAAAAAAATCAGGAAAACAAAACTCTTCATAGTAACCACAAACAATATCAAATATTTAGGGGTAGCCAAATGAATCAATCAAAAGACTTGTATGATAAAACATTATGTCTTGGAATACAGAAACAGATGAAAATATCTGAACATGGAAAGCCCTCCCATACTCATGGATCAGTAGAATTAACATAATAAGTAGTAAAATAACTTCAAGAGGTATCGTTAACCCTAAATTTAAATTGTACAACAGTGCTATAGTAATAAAAGCCACAAAGTATTTTCATAAAAATATACATGTTGAGCAATGGAATTGAATTGAATACACAGAAATAAATCCACACACCTCTGAACACCAATTACATATTTAATAAAGAAGACAGAAATACCAATGGAAAAGGAAAGAATATTCAACAAGTGGTGCTGTTCAAACTGGATATCTTCATGTTGAAGAATGCAAATAAATATATATTTATTACCCTGACCAAAACTCAACCACATTAACAATCACATTAAACACAGATACATTGGACTTTAGGGAAGAAAAGGTAGAGAACAACTTTAAACACATTGACACAGAAGACAATTTCCTAAACAGAACCCTTGATAGTGCAGGCACTTAGATCAACAATTGGGACTTCATGAAGTGGAAAAGCCACTGCAAGGCAAAGACAAACTTCAAAAGTCTACATAATTAAAAATAATTTATACCAACTCTACATCTGATAGAGAGCTAATATCCAAAATATATAAAGAACTGAAGAAACTAGGCAACAACAAACCAAACAATCTAAATTAAAAAATAAAATGAGGTACATAGCTAAACAGAGAATTCTCAATAGAGGAATCTCAAATGGCTGAGAAACACCTAAAATAATATTTGATGTCTTTAGCCTTTAGGGAAATTCAAAACAAAACTACTTTGGATTCTGTCTTCCACCTTTCAGAATGAATAAGATCAAAGACATAAGCTCATGATGGCAGGGATGTGGACCAAGGGGCACACCTCTGCATTGATGGAGGGAGTGCAAACTTGTACAATCACAATAGAAATCAATATGCTGGTGCCTCAGAAAATTGGGAATCAATCTACCTCAAGATCCAGCTACACTACTCTTGAGTTTATACCCAAATGACACTACATCCAACCACAAAGACACCTGCTTGCCTATATTCATAGTGGCTTTATTTAAAATTGCCAGAAACTAGATGAAACTTAGATGTTTCTCAACTGAAGAATGGGTCAGCAAATTGTGATACATTTAAACAATGGATTCCTACTCAGCTGTTAGAAAATTGAGACTGATATTTGCAGGCAAATGAATGGAACTAAAAAAGATCCAGAGTGCTGCAACCTAGACCCAGAAAGACAAACATAGCATGTAGTTTCTTATGTTGTTTTTAGTGGATAAATAAAGGATAATCATGTACAATTCAGACCAGAGAGGCTAGTAACAAGGAAATTCTCTGGGTAGAGGGTACATATCACAAGGATCTCCCTGGAATTGGAATATAGAATAGATGATTTTGTGGGTAGACTAGAGGTAGATAGAGATGGGAACAAGAAGGAAAGAATTTGGGGAGGGATGTATGGAAGAAGAAGTTATGGACAGAGAGACAGAAAGATTTGGAATAGTAGGGCATTTAGAGGCAATGCAAAATCTAGTGGAGTGGAACTTCCTGGAACCTATGAGGATGACCTTAGTAAGAACTTAGTAATGGAGATATGGAACCTGAACTGGCCATCTTCTGCAAGTAGGCAAGGCTCTCAGTGGTGTAGCTTGGACACAGCCCAGTCCATGAAACATTAGACCTACAACCTGTCCTGACTGTAAAATATGATGGGACAATAGTGACTCTAAATCTGTGGGAGTGGACAAGCAATGACTGGACTAAGTTGAAACTTAACTCATGAGATGCATCCCATGGCAGACACTGCCTGGATGGCCAGGAACTTGAAGCTAGGTTGCTCAAAGAACTAAGGGAGAATTAACACAATATACCACAATAACTCACTGGGCTGAGTTTTGAGACTCTGTCGCCTTATGTCACTTGCTCTCTTAGGTTCCTACATGTGGTTGAAGATATTATCTCTCTACTTCTTATTCTAGCTATCTGCTGCTATGCCTCCCCATCATTAAGAAATAACCCTCTGGAATCTAAGCCAAAATAAACTCCTTCTACCATATAAGTCCCTTTTAGTTACTTTATCACAACAAAAGAAAACCCATACAATAACAAATATTGCCTCTAATATGTAGAAAAGAGAATGCTTACAAACTACTAGTGGGAATGTTAATTAGTCCAGCCACTCTGGAATCCAGAAATGATGTTCAAAAAAAAAAAAAAAAAAAAAAACAGAAATGGACCTACCATATTATCCAGGTCCATCACTTTTTTGGTATTTACTTGAAGGACTTTTAAGTCAGTGTATCAGAAGTACTTGAATTAGGCCTTATTGCAACAATAATGAGTTCATGACTCAGCTTAGGAGTATGTGATTGTTTGAATAAAACTGTCTCCCACAGATTCAGGCATTGAACACATGTCACCGAGTTGGTTGGCAGTGTTTCAGGAGGTTTCAGAGGTGTAGTCTTGCAGGAGAATGAATGTCACTAGGGATGGACTTTGAGAGTATAGAGAATTTTCAGTTACTTCTCTTTGCTCTGTTTTGTGGTTGAAATATGATCTAGCCCTGTCACGATAACTAATGCTTCCTGCTATGTCTCCTTGACACGGTGGACTCTTTACCCTAGATCTGTACTCCAAACTATTTCTCCTATGAGTGTACTTGGTCATGGTGTTTTGTCCCAACAACAGGAAAGTAATTAATATAGTGTCAATTAATTATATCCATCTAAAAGACTAATGATGTTATGCCATTTGTGAGAAAATTGGTGTGAGAAAATTATCATAGTAAGGAAAATCAGAATCATAAAGTCACATATTGCAGTTTGTTCTCTCATTTGTAGAGTTTAGTTTACCACACAAATACACACACACATACACAGAGACATTAATAAGCACCTGCATGTGCATATGCATGCACTCAGGCATACACATGCACACACTTGCACATAACTGTACACATAGTTGTACACACACACACAAGTACATAAAAACAGAAGACTTGGATGTAAAAAAAAAAACTGTGTAGAAGACCAAATGTGACTAACACAAGTATGTATTAGTTACTGATCTGTTGCGGTGATACAGCACTAAGACCTGAACAACTGAAAGAATAAGAGTTTATTTGGGCCTATGGATCCAGGGGAACCAGAGTCTATCATGGTGAGGAACATGGCAGCAGGCACTTATGATGGCATAGGAACCTGAATGTTTCCATCCTCACCTGCAAGATGAGAAGGTGGCCATGAACTAAGATGAAGATAAGTAAATGCCAAAACCCCTCTGCATTTAAGTATTTACTCCAGGAAAACTGCATCATACATATTTCCCTAGACAAATGCCTCAAGAACTTATTGTTCAAATCCTGAGCCTGCGGGGGACATTTCTCATTCAAACCACCACACCTCTGCAGGGAGGAGAAAGTGGAGTGAAGAAATTGACGGGAAACGTAGTCAAATGAGTATTATATACACTTGAATGTAATATCCTTATGAAACCCAATACCATGTATAATAAATATATGTCAATAGAAACAATAAAAAATATTTCTATTTATTTTACTGATTAGGAAAAATTTAATGAAGTAGGTAAAATATCTCTATGGTAAAAACTGTAAGAAGCTGATGAAAGAGATTGAAAAGACATAGAAAGGAAACAGCATCAAGGATTAGAAGAAGTAATACTCTTTAAGTAGTTCATTATGCTAAAGGTTTCACAGATTATGGAAGTCTCTATGAAAATTTAAATGATGTTTTTCTCAGAAATTAACAAGGCATGGCATATAACATGCACACATCACAGAGGAGCTGAACAGCAGTCCAGTAACCAACTGAACACACGAGATACCATGAACACGCAAAGGGTGAAACGCAGTCTCTTCTACAAACACTGATGTGAAAACAGGGTAAGAAACTGCAGTTGGATTTTTGTCTGTTTCATACATCAAATAAAGTAAAAACAGATCAAAACCTCAGAGTAAAAACTCCTAGAGTAAAATGGAGAGGGAAGTCCTTCAATGTCTTGGTGATGATGTTTTCAAATACGATATCAAAAAAGATAATTTTTTGATAAATTACCCTACCAAGAAAGCATCTGCACAGCATAGAAAACAACTAACAGTGTAAGGGGACAATTCATAGAATGGAAGAAGATATTTGCAAACAAGACACCTTATTAAGGGTTATTATCCCAAGTTACAGGTAATTAATGAAATTATTTAGCCAAAAAGTTAAAATAAGGAAAAGTATCTGTTAGACTGGTTTCTTTTAAAGAAAGGGATACATGTTGTCATAAAGTATATGGGAAGATGTTTAACATCACAGGTCTGCGAGAAAGGGGAATGGAGCTCACCATGAGCTATACTACTTTATATGTATTAGGATGCCTGATGTCAAAATTCAAAACACACAAAAGATGTATGTGATCTAAAGGGATAATTAGCCCTTAGTCCAGAAATAACCTCCCACTCTTGGGTTAGAATTTCTAAATAAATTCAGAGGATCCCACTTATAAAAAGAGGTCATGAGAGTGAAAGAGGGCTGGTTGGAGAAAGGTTCTAACAAGGGAGGGAATGGTAGGGAATGCAATGGGGCAGAGTTAGAAAGTGTACAATATTCATTACTTAACTGTTTGAAAGTACCAAACAATGAGCAAATTTAAACAATCTCAAAAAACAAAGTGTTGATAATGGTGTAGAGGAAGGAACTCCGGTAAACTGTTAGAGACTCTAGAGGTTGGAAAAGATAAGCAGGTGCAGAGGGGAAAACATGTGGAAAATTGATGTGTCATGATTAGTGCCTCTCCATTCAATCCATATTCATTTTAGAGAAACTGTTTTTGTTTTAGCTGGGGTTGGGATCTGATTTTAAAGATAGGGTCTGTCTATACAGTCCAGGATGCCTTCAAACTCATGAAGACACACAAGCTGGAGAATAGTCATAGATGGCAATATTAAGCCTTATAGAGCTATGTGTTCTTTCTAGATCTGTTTATCAAAATAAAGCAAACTATTGCCATCAAATGTGCCTAAAATACCTTAAAACTGGTAAGGAGACAGGAGCTGGACTCTGGTCCCAAGACTCTGGTCAAAAGGAGCATAGCTGATCTAAACAGAAAGAAAGTTACTACTTAAGACAAGACAATTATGTTTACTCTCAAGTGATTTGGTTTATGTCTTCTTTTAATGCACTCTAGGACAAATTAAACAGTTAAATAACTTTGCTAAGAAATACTAATTTGTTACCTATGACCCATCACTTACTTTTTACATGTATCAAACAGGGCCACAGAGTATCTGTTCTCTTAGTTCAGGCAATACCAGTCAAATAAGTCAAGTACATCTGACTCTGTATTTGCCAGGTTCTGGCAGGACCTCTTAGGAAACAGCTATATCAGGTTCCTGTCAGCATGAATTTCTTGGCATCCACAATAGTGTCTGAGTTTGGTGACTGTATATGGTATGGACCCACGGGTGGGGCAGTCTCTTGATGGCCTTACCTTCAGATTCTATTCCACTCTTTGTCTCCATATTTGCAAATATGTCACTTCCTATACAAAAACCTTTCTCCTCATGATATGGAAGTGGAGAAACATTAACACTAAAGGTCTTTTACTTGAAGGCACAATTCCATAACAAATTAACCAATACAGAAGAATTTAAGAAGCATTTTTCCCATATGAATCACTTTTACCTTTACATTTCAAAGCTCTGTCATTACATGCTAAATATTAGGTACTGTTGAGATGTCTTTTTAAACAATAACATGCAGATGATTCTCTTTTTTTATTATATATCTTCTTTATTTTCATTTCAAATGTAATCCCCTTTCCCAGTTCCCACTGCCAGCAGGAAACCACTTATCCCATCCCTTCTTAACCCTACTTCTATGAGGGTGTTCCCCCAACCAACCATCCACTCTACCTCTTTGTCTTCGCTTTCTCCTACAATGGGGGATCGAGGCTTCACAGGACCAAGGGCCTTTTCTCCCACTGATTTCTGACAAAGCCATCCTCTGCTACATATGTGACTAGTGCCATGAGTCCCTCCATGTATACTCTTTGATTGATGTTTTAGTCCCTGGGAGCTCTGAAGGGTCTGGTTAGTTGATATTGTTGATTTTACTATGGGGTTGCAAACCCATCAGCTCCTTCATTAACTCTAACTCCTCCATTGACGACTCCATACTCAGTCCAGTGGTTGGGTGCAAGCATCTGACTCTGTATTTGCCAGGTTCAGGCAGGACCTCTTAGGAAACAGTCAGCATGAATTTCTTGGCATCCACAATAGTGTCTGAGTTTGGTGACTGTATACAGTATGGACCCACAGGTGGGGCAGTCTCTTGATGGTCTTACTTTCAGACTCTGTTCCACACTTTGTCTCCATATTTTTTCCCATAAGTATTTTGTTCCCCATTCTAAAAAGGACCGAAGCATCCAAACTTTGGTCTTCCTTCTTCTTGAGCTTCCTGTGGTCTGTGAATTGTATCTTGGGTATGCTGAGGTTTTGGGTTAATATCCACTTATCAGTGAGTGCATACCATGTGTGTTCTTTTGTGATTTGGTTACTTTACTCAAGATTACATTTTCTAGTTCCATCCATTTGCCTGTGAATTTCATGAATTCATTGTTTTTAATAGCTGAGTAGTACTCCATTGTGTAAAGGTACCACATTTTCTGTATCCATTCCTCTGTTGAAGGACATCTGGATTTTTCCAACTTCTGGCTATTATAAATAGAGTGGCAATGAACATAGTGGAGCATGTGTCCTTATTACAAGTTGGAGCATCTTCTGGGTATATGCCCAGGAGTGGTAAACCTGGGTCCTCAGGAAGCACTATGTCCAATTTTTATAGGAAGCACCACACTGATTTATACTGCGGTTGCACTAGCTTGCAATCCCACCAACAATGGAGGAGTGTTCCTCTTTCTCCGCATTCTCGGAAGCACCTGCTGTCACCTGAGTTGTGAATCTTAGCCATTCTAACTGGTATGAGGTACAATTTCAGGGTTGTTTTGACATACATTTCCCTGATGACTAAGGATGTTGAAATTTTCTTAGCTGCTTCTCAGCCATTAGATATTCCTCAGTTGAGAATTATTTGTTTAGCTTTATACCCTATTTTTAATAGGGTTATTTGATTCTCTGGAGTCTAACTTCTTGTGTTCTTTTCTATATATTAGATATTAGTCCTCATTCAGAGGGAGGACTGGTGAAGATCTTTTTTCAATCTGTGGGTTACCGTTTTATCCTATGAACAGTATCCTTTGCCTTACAGAAACTCTGCAATTTTATGAGATCCCTTTTGTCTATTGTTGATCTTAGAGCATAAGCCATTGGTGTTCTGTTCACGAAATTTTCCCCTGTGCTCATGTGTTCAAGGCTCTTCCCCACTTTCTCTTCTACTAGTTTCTATGTATCTGGTTTTATGTGGAGGTCTTTGACCCAATTGGACTTCAGTTTGTACAAGGAGGTAACAATTAATCAATTTGCATTCTTCTACATGTTGACCACCAGTTGAACCAGTACCATTTGATGCAAATTCTTTTATTTCTACTGGATGGTTTTAGCTCCTTTATCAAAGATCAAGTGAACATAGGTGTGTGAGTTCATTTCTGGGTCTTCAATTCTATTCCACTGACCTTCCTGCCTATCTCTGTACCGATACCATATAGTTTTTTTTGTTTTTTGTTTTGTTTTTTTTTTTGTTTTTTTATCACTATTGCTTTGTAATACAGCTTGAGGTCAGGGATGGTGATTTCCCCTGAAGTTATTTTATTGTTGAGAATAGTTTTCACTGTCCTGGGGTTTTTGTTATTCCAAATGAACTTGCAAATTGCTCTACCTCTAAGAATAATTGAGTTGGAATTTTGATGGAGATTGCATTAAATCTGTAGATCCTTTCAGCAAGTGTTGGACTCTAAGATCCAAACCAGGGGATGTGCTCCCTCAGAAACACACACGGACAGGGGATTCTCTGCAAAAACATGAGGTTTAATGATAATAATAACGAGTGCACTGGGATTCCCTCGCATGCACACAAGTGGAACCCCAAGCCAAAGTGGGGACAGTTTTTATACAGAGTTCACAAGGGCAACCACAAAGGCTAACCTTCCCAGGTCCAGTCTCTAGGTGACTCAGATTCACACATTATTTTTATGACAATGTCTTCCATTTGCCCAGGTTTACCACATTAAGGGCGCAGCTTCCTGACCACCTCCCATCCTGGGCCCCTCTCTTGGAATGTGTCTACTTGCTCTGGGCTTTCCTTACCCACAGGTGGGTTCCCTCCCCTGTGGTCTGAGGAATGCTAATCAGCCTGTCCCTTCTTCCTCTGAATGTAAATCTAGCAAGTATCCTCTAACTTAGGAATGTGCCCCTCCGGAGATGTGTCTTGGGACAGTGAGATTCTTTCAATTTTAAGTTGGAACTGAGACCTGAAATCCTACATAAGATTTTTACTATATTAATCCTGCCAATTCATGAGCATGGGAGATCTTTCCATCTTCTGAGATCTTCTTCGATTTTAGTCTTCAGAGACTTGAAGTTCTTGTCATACAGATCCTTCACATGCTTGGTTAGATTCACACCAAGGTATTTTATATTAATTGTGACTATTGAGAAGAGTGTTGTTTCCCTAATTTCTTTTCTCAGCCTGTTTTTCCTTTGAGTAGAGGAAAGTTTGAGTTAATCTTATACCAGCCACTTTGCTGAAGTTGTTGATCAAGTTTAGGAGTTCTCTGGTGGATAGTATACTTAAGTATACTATCATATCATCTCCATATAGTGATATTTTGACTTTTTCCTTTCCAAATTGTATCCCTTTGACCTCCTTTTATTATCTAATTGTTCTGCCTAGGACTTTGAGTACTATATTGAATAGGTAGGGAAGATGGGCAGCCTTGTATAGTCCCTGATTTTAGTAGGATTGATTCAAGTTTCTCTCCATTTAGTTTGATGTTGGCTTTTTTTTTTTCTTTATATTGCCTTTACTGTGTTTAGGTATGGGCCTTGAATTCTTGATCTTTCCAAGACTTTTACCATGAAGGGGTGTTGAATTTTGTCAAATGCTTTCTTAGCATCTAGTAAGATGATAATGTGGGTTTTTTTTCTTTGAGTATTGGTTATGTAGTGGATTATGTTGATGGATTTCCATATATTGAACCATCCCTGCATCCTGGGATGAAGCTTACTTGATCAAGATGAATGATTGTTTTGATATGTTCTTGGATTTGGTTTGGAAGAATTTTATTGAGTACTTTTCCATTGATATTCAAATTATGTTTTTGAAATGTGAAAAAAATGCATCCAAAAGATAAGGCAAGAGTCTGTGATGGAAAGACCTGTTGTCCTGCTGATAAGACAAGCCCAGGGTTCTTTCAGGTCTCCAATCCAAGTGTTGCTCTCAGGAAGACAGCTGTTGCTCCAGGGAATTGGGCTGACCAAACACAAGAGCTTTAGTTTGTCACTTCCCATGAGTGAGAGGGCTGTGGCAGGCTGCCATCTCAGAAGAGAACAATCATCTATACACTGACCTACTGTGACAGGGGCTGAGAATGGGGAGTAACAAACCTCACAGATTCTGCAATCATGTGAACAGGCCTAGATGAGGCTGCCTCAGGTTGCAGGTGTGGAAATGGAAGTTCACAACGGCAACAAACTGAATAGTTATGTAGGAGAAGGCTTGGCTCAGGCAATTTATGGAGGGAGAATTTAGTTCACTATCTTGTTGACTAGAAGCTGTTATCAAAATCAGACTGTAACTGTGGTGTCTGATAGGCCAAAGCCTATGGGAAACTGAAGAGTAAACTGTAATGCTATACTTGCATGAAGATGCCATAATAAATCCACTTTGTACACTAGCTTAAAGTTATATGAGGCTGGGGAGGAGGCACTGTGGGTTAGAAGTGCTTGCTCTGTAAGCATAATAGCCTGTATTAGAATCCTCAGCATCTCCATAACAAGTCAGAGATGCCTGCATGTGTTTGACCCAAAGAGCATAGTAGAGACAGGTAAATCATAAGAGCTTTATGACTAGTTAGTCCAGAATCTCAAGCTTTTTGTTCAGTGAAAGACCCTGATTCAAGGCAGAAGTGTAGATAGAGATGGAGGAAGACTCTCTGGTCTCCATGTATTGGTGTACTGACAAATGTACCTGCACAGTCCTGGAACACATTTGCATGTAACACACAACTGACATATACCATACCCACACATGCCACATAGCACACACAAACACACTGACATGCACACACATAAGCATACACACATAAACATACATACACATACATATACAATTCATGTACACAAGAGAGAAGAAGAGAGAGAGAAGAGAGAGAGAGAGAGAGAGAGAGGAGAGAGAGAGAGAGAGAGAGAGAGAGATGAGAGAGAGATGAGAGAGAGAACTAGAAAGGAAACCACTAAATGGTAAAAGAATTCCTAAGGCAGGGGACAGTAATAAAACACTGAATTAAAAGCTGAAAGAGTTTTGTTCAGAGAACAGAACAACAAGATGATAGGGTGTGAGCGGCTTCAGGATACAGACAGTAAAAACAAAATGTACGTGAATGGGCAAAACGAAACCCATGCATCATATGCTGACAAAAACTAATTCTAAGGATCAAAGTTCAATTCCAGCAACTGTGCCAGGAGGTTATAACCTCTCTCTCTCTCTCTCTCTCTCTCTCTCTCTCTCTCTCTCTCCCTCCTCCTCCCCCTCCCCTCCCTCCCTCCCTCCCCTCCCTCCCTCCCTTCTCTTTCTCTTTCTTCTCTATCTGCCCACCCTCTCTCTGCACAATATTAAAAATAGTAAAAATGTATTTACATAAAAGTAGAAAGTGCCTAAGTAATAATATATACAAATAAACCCAAAAGAAATATCCAAGCAGAAGATTATCAACTCAAACACAGAGACAAAAGAAATGGGAACTCCCAAAGCAATGTGACAACCCAAAGATTTTTCTCCTTAACTACTGAATACAGGGATACTGACGTGGATAAAATGCCAGATGAAAAATTCAAAATTTACTAGTAAAATTACAAACAAAGGGCTAGAGTGCATTCACTTTTGCCATTCAATTTTAGTTTGAAATCCTAGCAAAATCAATACAGTAAAAACACACACACAAATGGGCATAAGAAGCAGGTAAATGATTCCTGTTTGCATATGATGTATTCATGTCTTAATGTTTTCTCATGGGCTCTTCATGGAAATTTAAGTATGAAACTCTCAGACCTTATATACACATCATCAAAGTAACATAACACAAAATATATATCCACACTAGTAGCTATATACACATCAATAATGAATTTGTAGAGATAGAAATATGGGAGTATTACCATGTGCATTGTAAAAGCACCTAGGATAAGCCTAAGCAAAGAGGTGGAAGACTTCAAAGGTATTAAAGACGAGGCTAGAAATTGGATGAATGTGGATGCATACAGAATGGCCAAATTAATATGACAAAATATGCCCAAATGAATATTATTAAGGATAATTCACATCAATCTTCCTATGATTCTTTTCACAAAACTTGCAAAGGCAATTCTAAAGTTGATATGGAAACACAAAGACTCCAACTGTGCAAAGCATCCTAAATAGAGAGGGGACTGGTAATGTTTTCCAACACCAGATCTCAAATTATACTACTGAGCCATAGTAACATAGCATCTGGATGTTGACACAAGATAAAACTTTTGACAAACCAAACAGAAGACCAATGTATAAACTTCACAGAGCTACAGTCAAAAATATATTTTGGAGAAAAGACAATAGCTTCCACAAATTGCTAGGGAAATTGAATATCTAGCCACATGTAGAAAAATTAAGTCTGTCTCTCTACCCTGTGCAAAAATCTATTTAAAGCAGCTCATGGCAGGAATACAGAATGAGGAGCTGTTAGGTGAGAAACCAGAAGCCAGAAAGAGGCAGGTAGGAGGATCTGTGACAAAAATGAGTCAAGTACAATTATATACACATTTCTTATAAATAATTATATTCATTATTAATGTTATAATTAGCATATGATCAAAACCAAATATTTAAAAGAAGAAATAAAATTGATTCACAAAAACCCATAAAAATAAACATCTGGTCAGGCATGGTGTTATATGCCTTTAATCTCAGCTCTGGGCAAGCAAAGGCAGAAGAATTTCTGTGAGGCTATCCTACAGCTACATAGGAAATTCAAGATGCATATTGAGAACCTGTCTCAAAAGTAAACAAATAGGTAAAAATTAAAATAAAATGGAAGCCTATGCATTTGACAAAGATTTTGAGTTACTTCATGAATATAGTCGAAAATCGGTTAGTACCAGATAACTGTTATTTGAAAATTTAAATTCTCAAGAACCTTTCTCAAGTTTATTACTAAGTAAAATGCATTTGAATTATAAATGCTACTACTCTAGCATTGTTTATAAGAAATCATTACTGATCAACAGAAGAATTTTAAAGACAAATATTAAAACATTCATGCAAACAGAGAAAAATTATAAACACTCCCAACAAACAGCCACAGTGAGTCTGACCCACGGTTCATTGGAAAAGTAAATGTTATGTGTCAATCTGAGCTGATACCACAGTAAAGGAATCAGGAATATGTCCACAGTAGTTACAGTGAAGATACATGAGTAGAATTATCATAGTCCTCATGCTTTGTGATGCTCTAAAGCTGGATCTGAAAGAAAAACATTATTGACAATGGTATAAGGCAAAGAAAATTTCTTGGAGTGGAAAGAATACAGATTGTCATTATTTTTCTCTATATTTTTTCAAATTTAAGGTTTTTAAATTAAATTTATTATACAAACATTATTTCATCTTATGAATAAATTATACTGTAGACTTAAAATGATAACTAAGTAGTAAATTTTTAAGTACATCAATAAACAGTAACTGAATTAGCTAGCATTTATTACTATGTTACTAAGGAAACAGGATTCTTTGCATATGTGTGGGACATTGTAGAAACTTAGAACTCAGGAGATCTGAGTTGTATTCCTGTTGAAATGCCTCCTATCACAGCAACCAGCTTATCAGTCTTCTCAGGCCTGCAGGTGTAGTTAGGAATTGGTGGGATCTCTCCTGAGAACAAAGCCATAGAACTCCCCATGGCCTTCATCTCAAGAAAGTCAACATTGAAGAGAGAGAATCCAGGGAAATGTTGAACAGAATATTTGGGTCCTTGTTGATTTTTTCTATAGCAAAAACCATTGCCAACATGTGCTGATAATGTTTGGTGATATGCCTAGGAGGAAAAATTGAAAGATAATTTTTGTGTTGTTTTTAATATAAATTTTTAATTAAAATATAATTGTATCAGTAACCTCAGTCTCTTCTCCTGGAGCTCCTCTCATGATCCCTCTCAAATTCTAGATTTTTATTCTTAACAATCTAAATCATATAAAGAATATCCACAGTAATCCAAGCAATAAAAAGGATATTCTATATTAAAAATGTAAAAGAATTAGTCTTAAAAATGAAGGTTCATAGTACAATTATTATCAAATTCACAATTTTTGGTTTTGAATTTATTTGAGACAGAGTCTCACTTATTCAACAAGTTGAGTTTAAACTCACTATGTACACTAGGTTAAACTCAGGCTCACAGAGATCCACCTGCCTCTGCTTCTTAAATTCTGGGATTAAAGGTTTGCAACACCAATACAATCAAATGTACATCAAATGTACAATTTTCAATTTTTACTGTGCAATTTGTGTCTGAGAAATTAAAATGGAGGAGTGAAGCATGTGGGAAATAGTGAACATTAAAACTTTATATTTCATGTGGTCTTTGAAAATAGGATAAACCTTGGGAAAATACACTGTGCTTGATCAACCATAGCAATTTTAAAAATAGTGTCAGGTAAATTTAAACAGGAAAAATAAAGTGTTTTCAGTACAATACACTAAATAACTACAAAGAAAAATTGTTTTCAACTTCAAAGTGCTTTCAACACCTTAAATATTTAAGAGAATTCAGCATGTGTAGCGGAGCAACACACATAGCTAGTCACGGCTGAGTAGCTTTGGCATTTGGTGGCTACTAAGGAACAGAGTCAGTTGTCTTCCAGGAAGTTCAGCTTGCCTAGACTCTAGATGATGTCCTATACTCCTGAAGTACTCGCATGCCTAAATGAACTCAGTAGATTAAAAAGTGAGAACCAGACGTAATCCGTGAAGTTCAGAGAGACAGAGAGAGATGGAGATACAGAGACAGAGAGCATGAATTTATGAGTGAGGAGACACTGGACATTGGAGGGGAAGCAGTAGAGGAGGGTTTGATCAACATATATTGTATATATGTATGAAATCGTGAAGCAATATTTTTTAATGAGAGAAGCCAAACACTTACACATAAAGAAATTCTGATAAATAGATTACATTTTTAAAAACTAAATTTTCTTATGAAGCATCTAACCATCACTCTAAGGGAGAAGAGTCCTCCAATCACAAAATCCCCAACTTGATAGTAGCCAGGAGAAGCAGGTATACTTAAGGAGAAACAAGAAATTTTTTTCCTGGAATACAGTGAGAACAATCCAGAGAGAGAAAGCAATGAATAATCTCATATTTATGTTGATAAATAAATGATAAAACCCAGAAATCTGTTCAGTTGAGAATCGTAGAATAATTGATCCCTATAGCACATCAACAAACTGACAAAACATGTGTCTGTCTGGACTGTGTGGATCAAGTTTATAAAGCATTGTTTTGTCCTGATACAGACCCACCAGTATCCAAACACTCCCTAAGTTCCTGGGAGGATAATCTGCTTCTCACCTACTTATCCATAGATTATGTCCCATCACAGAGTCACTGTGAGTCTCCAAGGGCTCAGGGACCTCTCACTTGTCACCTGAGAATCCTGATTCATCAGAAAAACATACTATTAAGAACAAATGTAGAGTGCTCTAAAACACCTGTGGGGTGTGTACACTCAGTGAGCTGAGGCTTTTCAAGGTCCCAAGGTAAAGAGAGACTAACCAGTGGAAACATAGTTAAGTCATGAAGCATCATCTGAAAGATGGTATCAAAGGGTTCAGTGGGGAAGCAGGGCTGGATTCATAATCTTTTAACATAAATGTAATTCTAGCATATTTCTGCATGACCAAGACAAAATACTTCATTAGAAAAAATTACTTCTGATTACTCTATAGGGAAAATTATTGACGTGTATTTTTAACACGTTACATTGTATATGCTTATGAATAGAATGTTTTGAAATACATATACATTGTGAAAATTAAATATAAATACTTAATCCACACAGGTTTTTTTCAAGTACTATTGTGCATGAGGTCCAATGTGTTATGCTTTTTCTCTTTTTTCCTTTGTTTCTCTATTTTTCATTCATTTATTTTTTGGTGCTGACACTCTAGGAGACTGAACCTAGAGCATAGTGTCTGCTAGGAAATATTCTACCATAGAGTCACATCCGTACACTTTTTAAATCTTTAAGGGTAAATACTAGGCTGCCCAGATTGTCCTTGCAGTTGTGATAGGCACACAAGAATTCCTAATTTCCAATGACAAATACTGAAAATTAAGTCATACACAAATTACTTAATAACATAGGAAGTTAAAACATGGCAAGAGTGAAAGACAGATAGAGAAGAGAAAAAAACAACCACAAAAAAAAAACCCCAAAACATAGAAATAAACCCAACCAAGGAAACAAACATAAAACAATACAGTGAAAACTTTTAAACTCTGAAGAAAAAGACTTAGGAAAAAAAAAAACCTAGAGAATAGCAAAACCTATCTTGCTTATGGATTTCAAAAGTTAATCTAGCCTAAACTTTGGTCATGCTACCAAAAGAATTTTCAGATACAAAAGACCAATGATACAGAAATAGAGTTTTCTTTTGGCATGTTTGTTTGGAGCATCAGGTCAAAGATTTTGGTAACCCATGGTTTTGGGTCTTGGTAAAGATGACACACATGATAGAAGACAAGAAACCATAAAAGACTGAAATAGTTCAGACTCTTTCAAAGCCACTGAAGCTATGTCCCTTCACAAGAGCTCATTTCTAAACATCCACAAAGCCTCCTCTCTAGGAACCAAAGCTTAACATTTGGAATTTCCTTGACAACTCAACCAACCCATATCAATTTTAAAGTATGCTTCAAGATACTTGAAAAAAATCCATGGGTCTGTAAAATAAAAAGTTCTGAGGAAAATTTCCAATCTATGGAAATAATAGAAAGTTTCCTTGTGGCAAAAAATATTGTGTAGCACATAGGAAATCTGGCTCATCGAGCATGGGGATTACCAAGTCATATGTGTAGCACTTCTGTCTCCTGACACTCACAACCTCAAGACAGCTGATACTGATGTGACTTTTACAGACACTAAAGAGTCTTTAGAAAACTTGTGGGAAGTTTAGGAAAGACATCCTATATTGAGCTCAAATTCCAGAGAAGCACTGAGTTCTAATGTTTAATTGAAATTGTTTCTTCTGACACTCAAATCTGTTCCTCCTCAAAAATTTCCAAATAAATAAAAAATTAGAATTAAAATACCTAATGAGTCCTTAGATATTGTGTGTCAGTTTAAGAAATTGAACTGACTCACAAAGTCATGTGACGTTGATCTATGAAACAATCCAGTGAATAGCATCTTGATAAAGGGGTCAGAGTCCACACAGTGAGCATCTAAGAGCTGGTATAAGAAAAGAAACAGAAAGGACCAAAAGAAAAGGTTCATTGCTAACTTGTAACTATGCACATTATGTACCCAGTTGTGTGCTGTATGTGGAGAGAATTTAGAGGTTCTCAGTCTCCTGTCTGTAAACAAATGTGTACTTGTTATAAACAACAAAACAAAACAAAAACAACCAGGCAGAATGTGGTACCAAGGCACATAGTACCAAAGCAAAATTGGGACCAAGTTAGACTTTGAGAAAAATAAGGCGTTTACCAACCAAAATAACACAGATTTTTTTTCAGACCTCTCTGCCATTTCTCTTAATGTTTAGCATATACCTCATCATTTCCTCTTTTGTGGTCTGGAGTGAGAAGTGGCATGGTATCCAATAAACTCCCTGTCCTTGTGCAAGAGAGGAAATTCTGACTTAATTGCACATCTATAGAGCACGTTGACATACTGTGCTATCCGAGTCTGTTAGGCTTGAACTTTTAAAAAGAAGACAAGAGACTCACTTTCTAGGGGCTCTTTCTAAACTGAGAAGAAAAGGAAAGGGAAGAAAGGTAGGAGAAAAAAGAATGAATTCAATCAAATCACCTGCATCTCACCAACAGGTACAACCTGCAAGTCTTCCTTTGCTTGCTTGGCTCTCTTATTAGAAGTTTGCTAGGGGCTAGGGTGATGGGAAAGCAAGTAGTGAGGTGGAAAAAGAACAGAAGAGAGGAAAGGTCAGAACTCTTTCTGAGGAGTCCGGAAGAAGGGGCCAGAGACAGTGGGGCCGGAGGAGGGGGCTACCTGTTCACTGTTTCTACCTTCTGTGATACTCTGAATGTTTTTTTAGCAAGTCCTTCACTTCTGTGGAATTTATTCTAATTGTCTGTAAAATGTATATCGGGGATAAGGAAGTACCTACTGTATGACCGCCAACATTTTGTCTCATTTTCAAAAAGCTAAAAAATGAGATGCTGAGAAGAGGCTGGCAGGAGAGAAACTAGAAAGGCAAAGGGAGAAAGTGAGATAAGATGAGAAGAAAGGGAGGAAGCACAGAGGGGAGACTTTAAAGTGCAGAAGCATTTTAAGTGGGGGAAGTAGAAATGAAAAGCTGGGTTTCCAGGCTAGCAGCCTCAGGAAGCAGATGCATCTACACAACTCTCCTGGATTGTTAGCTCGGGGCGGGGGGGTGATGTGAAGGCTAGCAATCTCCAGAGGGCACATATGCATGGGCAAGCCTGGGGACTAGAAGATATAGACAATGAAAATAGGAATGAGTAAAGATAGAGTCGACTCAAATCTCTTCTGCATATTGCCTTGGGAAGATCCACTGTGTGTTTTATCTTTCTTCCTACAGAGAAAGGATGCTTCAAAAACTCCCAAGTGCTCTCCTGGACTATGGCTGGGGCCTCCATCCTGTTTCTCAGTGTCTGTTTCATCACCAGATGTGTTGGTGAGTTCTGAAGATCAAATTCACTGTTTCTCCTTGGCAAATACTAGCAGTAGATTCGTGCTTGGTGCATCATCTTTCCTGTAAAGAGGCTGTTTGTTTTTGTTTTTACAAAGTTTTGTGTATGCTATATTTTATTATTCTTGACTGATTCTGTTGTTTAACAGTTTCATTCGTGTATATAATGTTTTTATAATTACTCATTCTCTCTTACGTTTCTCCCTTTACTATCAATCCCACCTTTCATTGGAGGAGGGCATCCATTGGGGGAGGGCATCCATTGGAGGTGGGCATCCATTGGAGGAGGGCATCCATTGGGAGGTACTTGGGCGAGGCTCCATTGGAGGAGGGCGTCCATTGGAGGAGGGCATCCATTGGGAGGCGTCTTTGGAGGAGGGCGTCCATTGGGGCTCCATTGGAGGAGGCGTCCTGAGGGCATCCATTGGAGGAGGGCTTTGGAGGGATCCTGAGGGCTCTTTGGAGGAGGGCGTCATGAGACATCATTGGGGAGGCTTGGAGAGGGCCAGGAAGATCCATTGGAGGAGGTGTCCATGGAGAGGCATCCATTGAGGAGCGTCATGAGAGTAGGTCATCAGACACAATTGAAGGGAGCTATTTCCCCACTCCCTGAATCTATCAATAGGAAATACTCCAACAGAGGATGTACCCTCCTCCAACCACGTCTGAGAGTGAGTGGACCCATTCTTTGGCAAACCAGTACAGCTACTGTGGGTTTCTGATTGTAATAGGAGTGTCCTGTCCAGAAGATGACGTTTCACAACTATTCTCCTTATATTCAGGCTCTTACATCCTTTCCCTCTTCTGCAGTGTACCCAGGACCATAAAGTGGGTGACTAATATCTGGTTTAGAGATGAACACTATCCGTCATTTTTTTCTCAGCACCTTGTGTGGTCCTGCGCTTCTGCAATCAGCAGAATAAGTTCTGCGAATGGAGGCTGAGTTGTGTTTATCCATCTATGGATATAAACACAAATATATAAATGGCAATTTGACATTATATTAATTTCTGCTTCTTGGTTTCATCTTTCCCCTCAGGGAGACCCACCCCTCAGGGATTACACTGTCTTGGGGAGAGAAGGGCAAAGTCCTGAAAGCATGGTGTCCACAGTCTGCCTCTTCCCTTGGTGCTGTGAGTCGCTGCTGCAGGCTGGACTGAAAGATTGAAGCAGGGTCCCAGTTTGATTGGGATCAAGTGGTGTGTGTGTGTGTGTGTGTGTGTGTGTGTGTGTGTGTGTGTGTATGTTCTCTAAGAATCTTAGTGTTACGGCTCTTTTAAGGGAAGGCCTTCTCTGACATCTTTAATAAAGCAACTCTCTGAGACGATCTTACTTGTTAGTATTTCTTTTTTCGGAGGTGGGTTTGAATGCATACACTTGATTCAGTGTGAACCAAGGGTTATATAGTTTTGGAGAAGAGCGTGAGAATATCCAGGGCGGGTAAAGGTCATTGGCTGAAAGCTAAGGCTACTGAGATGTCTCATTTTCATGGAGAGGTGTTTGAGGTGCTGGGTCTATAACTGACCACCTGGTTGAGGGTCACCATGAAGAGCACAACAATTTCTTTATGGATGGAAGGTTTAGACGGTTAGACATGTCTCAGAAGGGACTGCAAACATGTATCAGAAATAAAGCTTATTCTTTTTAAGTAAGGAAAGCCATCAAATATGAATTACTCTTTCTTTGAGGAAGGGCATTCCAGTATGGAGGGGAAATAGGGAGGAAACATAGCAACCACTCTCGGCTGTTTTGTTAAGAGCACAAAACCAGAGGGCAAGGGTTTCAGCACTGAAAAGAACACAAAGCATTAACCACTTCCCTTTCCTCTTACAGTAACATATCGCAGCTTTCAAATTCATGGGCAGAAGAAGTTACAGCCACATGAAACTATCAAGGAGCTTTCCTGCTACAGTGAAGGACCAGGTATAACCATCTGCAACACACAGAATCAGCAGAAAAGTTTTCTGGGCATTGTCTGAAGCCTTTCTCCTCCTAGGTTCAGTCAAGAATTGCTGTCCTTTGAACTGGAAACATTTTCAATCTAGTTGTTACTTTTTCTCTACGAAAACCTTGAACTGGTCATCAAGTTTAAGGAATTGCTCAGACATGGGGGCTCACCTAGTGGTTATTAACACACAGGAAGAGCAGGTAATTGGTCAACAGGCTCTGCATTGCTGATGCCATGTTCACCGGAACCTGTGATGTTTGAGCTGCAACTGTTGTCAATGATGTGTGCTGAAATGTGATCCTGTCACTGTTTCTCCGCATGACTTACATTCTGTCTCAGTATTACTACAGCCTTTAAAATGCTAATTTAAATAAGGAGTTCCCATATTAACTGGAATGGGGGGGAGGTAAGAAGCTAACTCTAGAATAATATTTTGTTGAAGGACACTTTATATTAATAAAGGCAAACATCTAATAAAGGTTGTCTTCAGGCTGATTAATTTCTCATGATAAATAGATACATCATATGTAGTTGTCATTAACAATAGAGAAACTTTAAATGAATTACCAAGAATCTCCTAGAACTTAGAGGGTCTTCATCTGTTGAATTTTGTTACTTGTAGTTTCTCACCATAAAAAAAATTAATAGATAGCCTTCAATACTCTTATAGTTTTAAGCATGCTTTTCTATCAGGTCTAATCTCAATTCTGCTTTACCTCTTCCAAAAACTAATTACTTTTAACATTTCTTCAGAAAATATTTGATTTCATCTATTAATATTTATCATCATCATCATCATTATTAATTTATATGTCTTCCTTAGGAATTCCTTTTTCGCACAAAACCTAAAAGGAAAGAGTTTTATATTGGACTGACAGACCAGGTGGTGGAGGGTCAGTGGCAATGGGTGGATGATACACCTTTCACAGAGTCCCTGAGGTAAGTCCCCTTCTGCAGGAAAATTGTCTCATTACATAGTCCTAAAGTGAAAGCATACTGAGGGAAGTGCTTAGGTTGGCTTTTGTTACAATGATGCAAGTTCAGGTCCATCACTGGTGACACCGGATACAGGAAGAAGGAACTGGGAGGTACAGGCTCCTAGCTTTCCCATTCTCTAGGATTGCCAAAAAAAATGAAAGAGAAATAATAGGTGAAAATGATAAGGAACTGAAGCATCATTGACTTACAGTGCAGATGTTTTTAAAGGGTAAAAAGGAATATTATGCCCTAAAATGGAAATAATGGAAAAATAGTAACTTGGAAAAGACAGAATATTCTTTTTTTTACTCTTTTCCTTTTTTTAATTTTATTTAATCTTTTTTTAACAGTTCAGATTTTATCCCCCTCCCAGTCTACCCTCTGACTGTTCCACATTCCATACCTCCTCCCTGACCTGGACTCCAAGAAGACATCCCACCCACCCCACACCCCATTCCACCAGACCTCCCTGGGGCCTCCAGTCTCTGCAGGGTTAGGTGCGTCTTCTCTGACTGAACCCAACCCGGCAGTCCTCTGCTGTATATGTGTTGGGGACCTCATATCAGCTGGTGTATGCTGCCTGGTTGGTGGCCCATTGTCTGACAGATCTTGGAGGTCCAGGTTCCTTGAGACTGCTGTTCTTTCTACAGGGTTACCTCCTCCTCAGCTTCTTCCAGCTTTTCCCTAATTCAACTACAGGGGTCAGCAGTTCTGTCCATTGGTTGGGTGTAAATCTCTGCATCTGACTCTTTCAGTTGCTTGTTGGGTCTTTCAGAGGGTAGTCATGATAGGCACACTTTTGTGAGCACATCATAGCCTCAGTAATAGTGTCAGGCCTTGGGGGCCTCCCCTTGAGCTGGATCCCAATTTGAACCTGTTGCTGGACCTCCTTTTCCTCAGCGTGTTCTCCATTTTTTCTTGCAGTTCTCAGACAGGAACAATTGTGGGTCAGAGTTTTTGACTGTGGAATGGCAAACCATCCCTCACTTGATGCCCTGTCTTTCTGCTGGAGGTGGGCTCTACAAGTTCCCTCTCCCCTGCTGCAGGGCATTTCATCTAATGTCCCTCCCTTTGAGTCCTGATAGTCTCTCACCTCCCAGGTCTCTGGTGCATTCTGATGGGTCCCCCCACCTCTTCCCGAGATTGCCTGTTTCCATTCTTTCTGCTGGCCCTCAGGGCTTCAGTCCTGTTTACCCCCCACACCCAATACCTGATCATGCTCCCTTCTTCCCCTCCCAATCCCTTTCCCACCCAGGTCCCTCCCTCCCCCAATAATAATTTCAATAATTATTATTGAATATAATATAATGTGTGATAATTGAAATCACACATTTCAATAAAGCAGCAGCTGTAAATTCAGGGCTTGGCTGCCCTAAAACCTGAAAACTACAGGAAGGATTCCTCAGGAAAACAGACTCTAGCACAGCACAGAACGTGAGAGTGGCGTGAGGTAGAAGGGCAGAGGCAGCACATCTGCCAGGTCAGCAGTCCTCACCATGATGACTTTTTCTAGGTTCAAATCCAGTAAGGTCCCACCAGCTGATGACATAGGCAAATGAGTTTTCTTCATTGAGAAAATGGAGATTATAATTCCAATTTCCCAAAATGATAGTTAATAACAAATATGTAAGTTGTTTACTGTACTAAGCCTCCTGTTTCTGAGATTTAAGATCTCCTGTGTTTTCCCTTCACAGCTTCTGGGATGCTGGGGAGCCAACAATATAGTTTTAGTGGAGGACTGCGCCACCATAAGGGACTCCTCAAACTCCAGAAAGAATTGGAATGATATACCCTGTTTCTACAATATGCCTTGGATTTGTGAGATGCCAGAAATTAGTCCTTTGTGCTAAGTGCAAAGGAATAAAAAGGGACATGGTTTACACTCATGAGGAAGAACAAGAGTGAATATAACAACACCCAAAATCCAACACAAGAAAATGTCCATCAAGCATCAGAAGGGCTGCACATGTATGTGTTACTCTGACATAAGTAAAATGACTTGTTCCCATTGCTATAAAAACACGAATTGTCTGATGTTCTCACTATAACCTGCAAGAACTCTTTTCAGACCATACAAAGCAATTCTCTAATAAATGCAGCAAAAGAAAAGGAACTCTCCTTTTTACATCTGTCTTGGTCATGATAATTTATATTAAAAGACAGGTAGAGAGCATGTACCCAGTCCAGCAAAGAAGTTGTCTGTAGAAAGAGACTTTGGATGGTCTCGTCATCCTCTTCTTTCTATATCCTTGGGTCTAATTTATCTTCTCATGCCATGTATGCACAAAATACATCCTTGTTCTCCAACAGTGAGGAAGATGCATCTTGAGTCTTGAAACTTACCTGCTGCTTGGGAGAAAGGCATGGCCTTCAGTGCATCTCTGTATGGAAAAGCCAGTCAAACTTCACCTCCTAACAGACTGTGGTCTAGTCCACTCTTCCTGGACTCCTATTTTCTCTGTGTTCTCTTCTATCAACTGGATTTCACCTATATTTGTATCTACTGCTCAAGTAGAACCAGAGTTCAAAGTGAAATTATACTTTAAAAATTCAGTTTCACATTTTTCTGTCTCAGGATTTTGCATTTATTGCATGATATTCTGTCACTATAGACCATGTTTCTTTCAGAAACCTTCAGCAGCATTCACACATTGTAATAAACATGTATCCTTGAGTAGGGAAATTAAACTAATTTGATATATTAGCATTCTTGACAGGCATTTCCATTAGACTTTTTAACAATCTGATTTTGAAATTGATAACCTTCTTTTAAACACAAAGAAATATTACAACCATACATTTGACATTTTTTAATTATTTTTGTTTGAAAATTTTATGCATTTATATAATTCGCTTTTAATGAACCCATCCTTACTCTCCTCACTACAACTGCTCCTATCTGCCTCACTGCTTTTCCATCCCAAATTCGTGTGCTCCTTTTTGTTTTAAACCCACTGTGTCCACTCAGTGCTTCCTGAATACACTTAGGTGTAAGGCGTTCTACTGGAACATAGATAGCCTCTCGGCAACTACATCCCACACTCTGCCGGCTCCAGCACCCAAAAATTGCCAACTGACAATCTTCAGCTGGGGATGGAATTTCATGAGCTCTATGCCATTCATGCTGGAATTTGGGATTTTTTTTTGTTGCCTTTATTATATTAAGATATGTCCCCTGTGTCCCTAGAATCTCTAGGAGTTTCATCATAAAAGACACTGGATTCCATCAAAGGGCATACAAAGAAACCACAAAGACCATGTGGTTGATTACATTCATTGACTTGTATATATTGTGACATCCCTCCATCTCAAGGATGAAGCTGATGTGATCATGATAGAGGACATTTTGGATGTTTCCACTTTTCCATTGCTGAGCCAAATATGAGCCAAAACTAGCTTGGGCAGGGAACAGTTTAGTTTATCTTAACATCAATTTCCTATTCAGAAAATTGGAGATAGGGGAATCATCTAATTGAAACTTTTAAAATGTAGTGTTTTCTACATGAGGTTATAAAAAAAACAAATTTAGATACACAAAAATGGAGTAATAAACCATTCATATTCTCAATGACATATTCCTCAATAAAACCACCATTAGAATTTTAAATACCACATTCATGACCCAAATTTTTTTATAGAATAGTCACTTTACTACTTTACATAAAAATTATACAAGCTCAATATGAAACTTTTCTATGGAGTGCAAAGATGTATGAATGAAAAGCTCTCCAGTTGGAGAAATGCTTAGCATGAACATTAAATATCATTCCAGAAAACCATATGTGAAATTTGATTGGTGCAAGAAGTACTGTTTCACAATGTGACACCTCGGAAAGTCAGAAAGTAGCAAAAACAGGGTGGTCATAACTGGCTTCCCTAAATGAAGCCATAATCCTGAGCTCCTCCCCTTACCATCTCTAGACTCTCATGTTTCAGGGTCTACCCTTTAAGAAGACTCACAGGCCTTATAAGTTCCCCTACTTTATTAGCAGTAATGTGTGCTTTATTTCCTAAATTGCACATTTTAGCACACATCTCCTTCTTTTTCAGACTTAACAAACATAATTTCCATTTCTTTATTTCTGAATAACTGTGTCTTGTGAAACTAAATATATTTGTGTATGTCTTTCTCTTGTAATCTATCCTCTTAGATACATGATTCAGATTGCCCCTAAGTAATTAATTGTCCAAAAGTAATTATATCAAATTAGTATACAATTCAGAAATCAAACATGATCCAATTCAGGTATTTTTCAAATATATTCGGTAGGAAAACAATTGGAACTGTTACAGTAATGAGGAAAATTCTGGGACAGGTCTTCGAGTGTTATCCGATGAACCATCGGTTGGGGACAGCAAATCTGTCCTCAAGTATCTTCCATGACTTTAATCTAGTGGATAAAAAGACAATTTCCCTCAACCTAAAGGTTAAGCATTAGTTGAAATGACTTGGGACACAAAAACTCTAAGGTTTGCCTGGTCCAGGTGTTGAATCACACACGTTGAGCAGCAGTCCGATCTTGAAATTCTCTTAGTCTTTGCTTAGCAGTTTGCAAGGTCAGATCTATTTCTGAGGTCCTGATCCATTTGAGAATTGCTTTTGCAAAGTCATTTCCTTTTTAAACAAAAATCGATTTGATTACTCATAATGGACTAGAAGAGACTTCCAAAGGAAGAACTTCCTAAAATAAACAAAACTGATGGTTGGAGATTTTACTTTAAAGATAACTAGACTTCTGCCATCACCAGGAAGAGAGACCACATTCCACTTCTTTCAGTTCTTTTTCGAATTTTCATACTTTATACTATATTGTCACTGCCTATCCGACCAGCGAAATAAGGAAGCACAACGAACTCTTCTTCAAGCAGTTTATTCAGGAACTTTTAAGGAACCATTTCTTCTTCTCCAACCCTCCACATTCTAAGTGCTTGCTCATAACCAATCTACATCTGCCACATGGCAACAGCGATAGGTCACCAGAACCGGAAGCAGCAGGTAGTGAGCAACCAAATATGGACTTATTTATCATAAGCAGGCAGACCTGGCACCTGCAGGCTGCCATCTTGGGAGCGGCTCTCCACAGTTCCCCCTTTTTGTTTTAAAGCCAACAGGTAAGAGTAGAGGTTTGCTCTCTGACCAGAGGAAAGAAGGACATTGTACTAGTCTACTCATTGGCTCTCACCCAAGAGAATACTAGACCTATCTGGTGCCTTTTTTGCAGAGATGGGAACTTTATGGCACCAACCCATATGCAAGCGAACGTGCTCCCCTCTAGGCGCCCATGCCGCTGGCCTAGACTGCAGTGCTTCGCCTCACAACTTGAGCGCGTTGATCAGGCTTTGATCATGGTAAGCCAAACTTGTGGGGACTGTCCCGCCTCCATAGCAGCAAAATGCTTGCACTATCATGGCGGCATTACGTGCCTGGGTGACTCTCATACGGCAGATGTACCATAGGCAAAATAAACTGACTAAGCTCACCATTAGGCCCAAAGCCCCGATGCCTATTCACTCTTTCAAGTGGCTCATGACCCCGGCAATCCAAGCCGCGAATCCAGTCATGAGGCTAGGGTCTAGGCATGTGGAATTCACTGCCACGATGGCCATCCGTAGCTGTTTCATTCAATCCATCAAAATCAGCTGACCAATTTCCTGCTAGGGAAACCAGACAATTGGCGAGAAAGACTAGCAGCTCTAGTATAATTGTTAAACTGAATGGAGGTCACACACAGCCCAGGAAATTTCCACTCACACCCAACCTGGGCGAGCTGCCATAGGCTATCTACTTGTTCCTGAACCAGATCAACCCTTTGATTAATAAAGTAAGTCCTCCTCTCAACTGGGCATTCAAGGATGCCTGCAGGTCTAGCGCAGCAGCTGTATTTACAAACAAATTATTTAGGGCGGTGGCCATCTGAACTGTCTGATCCATGGCTATAGGCAGCAGCAGTAGCCCTCGACGCCGATGGATTGAAATTGCAGTCACAATGGCTGCTAATATCCCGAAATCTCTTTTGGGGCGAAATTGGGTCAAAGAGTTGGGAGCTTCAACAGGAACGGAACCCATCTAGGAAGACGGGCAATTATAGCAATTGAGAAATGCTCAGCATCCTTGCACATACTATAAAAGCAATCCTGCACACTACAATTAAATTTCCTACACAATTGTTGATACCATTAACTTTACAATAAACACAAAAGGCACCCAAACACAGTACAGGGGTAGGGCCAAAAAGGAAATATTTCTGCATGGTTCAACTCTCCTGACACTTTCATAAAAGGGATTTCCCGCAGGTATAATGCCTTGTTTGTTACCCGCACACCTGGAGAACTTTTCCACCAAGAATTTCGCCCCCCATGAGCTCCACCTCCAATCATTGCCAAGGGAGTCAAATCCTTGCAGCTGCCATTTATCTCACAAAGTAGCCACACATTATTAGGGTTTAACAGGAAGGCTAGGATGGGATCTTGCCAGGTATAATTATATCCCTGCAAAGGTAGCATTATAAAGTGGTCCCCATTTCTGGTGAAAAAGGTTAAATTTTCCCTTTCGCCTACTGCACTTCCCTGTCTTGGCACCCTGTCCAAAGGAAACAAAAGGCTTTTACGGTATTAGCCCAAACAAAAGGGTGCCCAATGGGGTTGATGGGAGGCTTGGAAAATTTACATATATCAGACCACCTTCTTCCAATTTTTTCCTGCCCATCATTTAGCAGGCCACCACCTTCAAGCCAGGTGCCCATCATAAAAATTTGTCCGATCAAGGAGCCTTCTGGCGATCGAACTAAGCAAGCGGTCTGATAATAAATATTATACAATCACTCTTATCACTAATATTTCTAACCCTAACAAAACATAAGCTACCTAATAACTCAAAAACTCCTATTCTATTAATACTAGCTACCTCACTATTAGGCAAAAAAAGGGCAAATCCAAACTCCTATTACTAATACAAAAGCGGGGAAATCTTGAGCATTATGTCTTATCGGCATGGGCCTCGGGAACACCGACAGGATCCCCCATCGCGGTTCCGCTTGACTCTTCACGATCATTTCTCCCCAGCAGGATCAAAAGTATCCACACGATGACACCTGCGGACCAACCTCTCCGGCACCAGATGGTCCATCTTGTTCCTGAGGGAAAACACAAACAGAACCCCAGGCGCCCATGCCACACTGAATCCGGTCCTTCCACTGTCCAGTTAACACTGCTTCCACAAACATACCTTCAAGGTACCATGTCAATGACAATGACTCCCCGACAGAGCACCATCAACATCCAACTGCAAAAAAATTAAGGTTAATAAAGGCAAGGGCAATTCTATCTCTAGGGGTACAGCCACGGCCCTACTCCCCCTTTTTGTTTTAATAAACATTCCTTCAAGGTACGATGTGCACACTCTGACTGTATGATAAGCCATGTTTCAGACTCACTTGCATCTGATGGCAAAAGGAAGCAAAGGACTGTGCTGTATACCCTGGCCCATTGTCAGTTTTTAGCTGTTGGGGCTTGCCCCAGGCTACCCCACACCTCCAGGCAGTGGGAAATTACATTATGAGCCTTCTCTCCACTCAATGGAGAAGCAAAGATCAAGCCAGAGCACATATCCACCGATACATGAACATACTTTAGTTTACCAAATTCAGAAACATGTGTAACATCCATTTGCCAAACTCTGTAGTGGTGTCAAGCCTTTTTGGGTTAACTCCCAATGAGGGGGATTAGCAGGGTCACACAATTGGAACACTGTGTCAAAACTGCGAGCAGCCTCGAGTGAAATTTTGAATTTAATTTGCAAAGTTTTGGCATTCACATGAAAAATGCATGAAACTTTCGGGCTTGCTCACTGCTGTCATAGCAGCATAAATGGCAAAATTTCTCTTCTAGTTGCCTGATCTACCTATTATTGGCACTACTAAATGGTCCCCCAAACAATCCAGAATGTGCACGGATATGTTGAACATAAAATGGGTGCTTTCTCTTCCAAATAAGGGATTGTTGATGAAGTACTAAAGGTTGAATGAGACTGCTAAACATTATTTTGCCTGCAACTTCTAATATTTTCATAGATTTACAACATACAGTGAATCGGACAGCAATTTAAATGCTTCTTCACGTTCTTAAAAACTTCCAAAACATTTTTTACATTTCTACTACCTGGGGAGATCCCAGGGGAAATGAATCACACAGGATCTGCTGACCCTTATCTTATGGACCCACACCCTGTCTTAGATCCTCTGTATCAAGTTCACTGCTCAATTATGGGACTATTCCGGTAATTTTTGGAAAAATAATGGGATGAACACTATAAAAATTCATCAGTGCATGTTTTTGGTAAATGGTTCTCAATTTCCCTTTATATCCACACTTTAAAATGGCCCACTCATCAATTGTAGCACATAAAGCTTTTACTTGTTCACTATTATAGGGAACCATTTACCTTGTCTGGTTCTAATCCAAAATGTTATATGCTTTATGGATTCCCCCCCAGCTATTATGCCACCGCAGTAGGGTAATGTTCCACTGTTTTGACTGCTGACATCTTTGGACGTATCCATTTTAATGGACCAGTCTGCCATAAAACAGTCTGGGTTGCAAAAGGGTTTAAGAGAACACACAAGAATGGGTTTTGTCCTAAAGCACAGCACTTTATTATAGCTTCTTGCAACCCATTCTCCACTAACTAAGTGCCTTTCTTCCTTCAGGGGTCAGCACTCATGGGGAATCCAAAGCTGCTAGCCCATTAAAGAGCCATCATTATATATAGTTAAGCATCCTTTATAGGAGCTGGTTTAACAACTTTAGGAAATATAATTCTTTTGAATGTAGCAAAGCTAAGCAATTTATCAAGTGGATAAGTATGTGATATTTCTCCTACATAATTAGCAAGCAAAATTGCAAATTCATCAAGCATATTTAATAACCAAGTGATCTGTGCTGCTTTATAAATGCAAAATATTTTGCAGGATCTTTTCCCAAATGAGCTATACTTAGTTTTCTTCCCTGTTGAATACTTTCAGCTGCCTTTTCAGGATATGACTTTAAAGTGGTGGTTTGACTTGAGGTCCGTGTATCCAGCACAAATTCCTTGTTGATATAAAGCACCCTAGGAGACATTTGAGTAGGCAGGATAATTAATTCCATGGTTTTGATATATCAGCAAATGTAAGTTGTGAATTTTCAATTGCTTTTTCTGCTAATCTTAAAGCTTTACGTCCTTCTTTTGTCATAGTTCTAGATGATCTAGGATTAGAATCACCTTCCAGATATAAATAAAGGACTTAATTCATGTGTACTAAGTTTTAGAAAATGGTCTTATCCAGTTTATATCTCCTAATAATTTTTGAAAATCATTCAATGTCAAAAACTACTGTGTAGATATACTAAATTTTTGAGGTGTAAAATTTAGGGTATAATTGAAATCCTAAATATTTAAAGAAAAGGTACGTTGAACCCTTTCTTGTGCTATCTTCAATCCATTTAATGTTAATTGTTGTTCATATGTACATATGCAGTTGTTAATACATCAATATCTTTAGCAGCAATTAATATATCATCCATATAATGAATACACATAATTAAAGGAAATTGTTCTCTAGTTTGTCTAATGCTTCTATCTACAAATTTCTGGCATAGAGGCAAGACTTTCCATTGATATCTAGCCATAGGTTCACTGTAAACATTCTTTATTATAAACTTCTACTTTAATTCATGATTTAGTTTTCTTTAGATATCTTTTATAGGAAACTCTTTTACACCCAATAATAAACTCTTTAATAACTTATTTAAGTGGCCTTAGACTCGTAGGCATAAGTGAGAGCCCAGCAGTTTTATGGAAACAAAACAAAAGCTGTCTACTTAATCTTTGGCTGTTCTCAGAATGAGGTGCTAAGTGCCAGAAAACTGTGGTTATTATTATGTAACCCCAATGTAAAGAATAAAATTTTATGGCCAATTGTTTTTGTAAGGTCTGTAATCTATCTAATATATAAATTTGCTATGGCATTTTTTTGGGGTCTAGGCAATTAGTATGAGCTTTTAAATGATACATAGTTTTTAAATTGGGCTGTATTTGTAAAATTTGAAATGAGCAATGTCTAAAAGGAAACAATTTTAAGCAATTATAAACCATGAGCTATATCCTGGCTATGAGTATTTAAATTAAAAGCTAATTTTTACATTTTAAATAGTGGCTATAGCATGCAGTTTAATTATTTGTACTGAAGCAGGTAAATTCAAGAGAGTAAACATGTAATTTAATTATATATATTGTCTTTTTATTAAATGAGCTGTCTATTAATACAGTAAAACACCTTTTATGGGCTATATTTATAAATTCATAAGAAATACAAGAGCATGCATAGAGAAAAGCTGTACCAAATTGATCATGTATTAGGCCAAAATCAGTATTTTTTAATAATCAATATATTATTATTTGGAATAAGAAATATTTTATTAAGTTTTCCTTTAAGATACCTTTGTGATCTTAACCTATAATTTTATATTAACATAGCAATAGCTTCAAAACAGGATATTAAAACTCTTTTAGAAATAAAGAAATATAAATCTATATTAATAATCTCTTTTATCAAAGGACTGTTATCAAACAGCCAACAACTAACTAATCTATATATCTATTAATAACAAGTTTTTCTATTTTCTGTAAAATTATTTTTCATTTATCAGCCAATTGTAGAAAGAAATTAGGGTTTGTATCTCTTGAGAACCTTAAACAGAGTCTTAAATTCTTTTGTGGAGAGTTTAAAATAAGATCTTAGCAATTAGCGTCTCCAGAAACTTTTAGAAATAATTTAAAATAAGTAAACTATCTTTTTTTTTATTTGAATTTTTTGTCACAAATTTATTAAAACTCTTTTAGAGGGATCAACTAATAAGCCACTTGTGCAACAAAAGTAGGTGTTCATGTTTGATCCCAGATTAAACTCTTATTGAGATCTCTTTTATATATCTTGTTTTGAGTGACTCCAACTTTGAATTACCAGCATTAATTCAGTTTTTGTTATGAAAATTGTACATTTATAATCATACCCAAATGATATATAACTAGGACATATAGAGCATATTTACATTTTTTAATATCAATCAAGAATAAAAATAAATGTACATTTAAACAAATTTTTCTTACCTTTTTTAGCTGTAATTATAAGAAAAAAAAATCACTTTCACTTATCTAACTAGGAAGGACTACTATAAACTCCCTACTACAAAAACTGTTGGCCTCCTTCCAAGAACCACTTATGAAAACAGTTAACTCTTCTCAAGGTTCTTTCTGCCAGTGCCCCTCTCCCAGCCACAGAGCAGGGTAAATTATCAGTTTTTGCTGTGTAAGTTGAGACTGCTTCCCAAGCAAGTTTCAAACTAAATCGTGCAAGCAGTTTTCAAACATAGACAACAATCATTCATACCAGATAAAGACAAACAAATGACACATATGGACAAATTGGTATACCAATGACAGACATAAACATAGAAAGCAAAACTGGGAATCTCTCCTCAAGAGAGCCAGAGAGACTAGGGCATCCCCCAATCATCTCTTGCTTCTCAGGAGGGCTCTGTAATAAGCCTTTTTGTTTTTCTTTTGTTAACACACCAGAGAGCGGGCAACTTCTTTCCCTTTTACTCTTCCTCTCTCTCTCATATTCAAGGTTCAACTTCTTATCTCTTTCTCAGGAGGTATAACATTTTTTATCAATAGCCTTCGCTTGGGAGAAACAGCACTAATGAAAACAAAGAATTTTTAAAGATCTGTTTTTCTTAACCCTAGTTCCCTGTGTTCTGAAGATAGGCTCTTGGAGCTGCAGCTGCTCCAGTGCCTCTGCTCCCCTCTCCACTGCCCTACAGCACCTGTCGTCTGTGAGGCATGTCCTAACTAATTTCCACATTGGCCTAACGCCCCCTCTCAGGGTCCCTTGCTCCCAGGCGAAATCTAGATCTTTGCCTAACTTGTCCAGCTCGCCAGAGTCAAATGGCCAGAAACAGCAAACCAAGGAGCAATGGCATCTACCTCAAACAAAAAGGTGGCCAGTGTCTGTTTCTTTATTTTCAAGCCCTTCATGTTTAATAGCTCTTAGAGGAATAGAAAAAGCGGGTGAGATGGGGGAATTTCCCATTTTACGTCACCACTGACTTACTTTCACTTTTCGTTAGGTATCACACCGAAACTTTCCAAGTCCGGGAGACTTTAATTGCTTCTACACCAAAGATTTATTGCTCCTGTACCAGAGACCTTATGCTCCTGTACCGGAGACCTTACCACTCCTGTACCAGAGACCTAATTGCCTCTACCCGAGGACTTCCTTGCTCCTACACCGGAGACTTAATTTCATTGTCCCACCATTACCTGGGAACTTACCAGCTGGCTGCCCTGACTGCTTGAAGTTCTGAGCTTCAGATTCCCCGAACGTTGTTGCTTTCCCATGTGGGCCACCATTTGTCACTGCCTATCAGACCAGCGGAAATAAGGAAGCAACAACGAGCTCTTCTTCAAGCAGTTTATTCAGGAACTTTTAAGAATCCATCTTCTTCTTCTTCTCCAACCCTCCACATTCCTAACATGCTTGCTCATAACCCAATCTACATCTACATGACAACAGCCGATAGGTCACCAGAACATGGAAGCACAGTCAGGTAATGAGCAAACCAAATATGGACTTATTTATCATAGAGCAGGCAGACCTGGCACCCTGCCAGGCACCATCTTTGGGGAGCGGCTCTACACACTATATAATATTTTTATAATTATATATGATTCTATATATAATTTTATATATAATATATAATTATTTTTAGCCATTTTCATAGTCTCTCTTTTCTCCTATCATTCCCCTTCCTCTCCATCTAGAATCCTTCCCAATTAGTCCTTCTCCATTCTCATGTCTTCTTCCTGTGTGTGACCCACTGAGCACACCGAGGACCTTGTTCAAGCATGGATGGGAGGTTACTTACTGCAGCAGGGGCAGCTAGCGGCTGAAACAGCCATGTTGCCAACTCCTCCTACATATGTTTACATTCATATATTGCCATTACTTTGTGTTTTTATTATGTGTCTACTGTTTACATCTCAACATATATATGTATTGATTTTCTATCACTGAAATGTGGAAATGGAAAGACTCTGCTGCCTTCTCTAGGTAAAGGCTGGAGTCTGAGGCATGCAAGGCTTTGGGGAATGATCATTCTTAGCAGCAGGAAACAGACTGTAGACAGAGTACCAGAAACAGTGAAGGAAATCATGGAGGGTCATACTTTATTGACAACTGGGTTTCATCATAGACAGGTATATGGTTTGTACATTAAAATGGACAATATTAAATATATAAATCCCATTAATGCATAAAATTATTTCAACTTGTCTTGTGCTTTATGATTTAATTATGTGTCCAACCCAATGTCAAGTTAAATTTGTTCCACTTCTTTTAAACGTGCCCACTTTAACGCAAACAAATGCAAAACACATGTCACACTGAACCAAACATTAATGTTCTACACTTAACCCAGAAATATCATTCAAAACTTACAAAGTAGCTGTTGTCTTTCAAAATAGGGAAGAAGAAGAAAGGTTAAAAACATTGTTGCTTGGAAATTCTCAGCTCAGATGTAGGAAATATTAGCAAATCAATTTCAAACAAAACCAGAACAGTACTTTTTTTTGAATGTTTATTTATTGATTGATTGATTGATTGTTTGTGTGTGTGTTGTACATGCCTCATGTGTGCTTGTGTGTGTGCATGTGTGTATTGTATATGTAGAAGAAGAACTTGTGCTGTGTAGACCAGAAGAAAGAGTCAGACACCCCAGAGTTGGTGCTGAAAGGGCCCCTATGAGCTACCTGATGTAGGTACTGGGAACCAAACTCAGGTCCTCTGGAAGAGGAGCAAGCATCATAACACTGATCCATCTCCATAGGCCACAGTAGGCTTTCTCATTGTAAGTCACGACTGAACCACTAATGGTACAAATATCACAATTGTGGTTGTTAATTCCGTGACTTTCTGCCAATAGACAACTCTTAAACATTAGAACAGTTTTTACAAATGAATTAAAATGTGGTCTCTTTATGATTCAAAATGAAAATGCCAATGGAGTAGAACTTCAAATAATTAAGAAAAATGAGTCCTCAGCGAAGTAAAAAGGTCGCTTATCGCCATTTAAATTTCCTATAAGTACAAAGAGGTAGAGTTCATCTCCAGGAAAAGGTAGATGTGAGCCGTAGTCCTGATTGCCGTGAACAAGCAATGAGAATGGGGTTCTTTAGCTTCTCAGGACATTGTTTCCTCAGCTAAAAGGGGGTTGAAAAGAGCCCATTACAATGTCAGGTCATCATGAGACTACCTGCTTTGACCCAACAGCTAGAATGGAAAAAGAAGAAAATTGTCTATATTCTTCTTTTGTACCTGTACATTTTCATCACTGAAGCCTATTTTACATTGTTTTCCCGGGAGATCTTTAGTAACTATTTAAATGTGGAAGTAAAATATCAGTCACTAAAATTGTTAAAAGTTTTAAAATGTGGTTTAGGTTTAAATGGGACCCTTTTTCCCCCTACTGAGTTGCCTCATCCAGCCCTGATATGAGGATTGTGAGTAGTGTATTGTAACTTGTTATGCTGTATTTTGTTTGCTTTCCCCGGGAGGCCTGCCCAATTCTGAAAGGAAATGGAAGGAGGAGTAGATTTGAAACAGAGGTGGTAGAGAGGATTGGGAGAGGG
>JAJTUV010002506.1:0-134085 GCA_021653895.1 Mastomys natalensis
ACTTGCAGTTTCTCCTAGCCATGAGGTTCTGTTCCATCATGGCTTCTTCCTCCTCTTCTTCCATCTGCCCTCTCTTCTTTTCTCCTCCTCCTCTCTCCTACCTGCCTCCCTCTCAAAGACCTCCCACCCCACCTTTCCCCTCCACTGCCCAATTGCAGGTTCTAGCCTTTATTGACCAGTTAAAACGGAGAGAAAGTTCACATGAGATCACTGAGTACATGATCAATCTTTCTTGAGAAAACAAAATTAACATAAAAATTCAAACAAAATCAGGAGAGCTCACAACAGGGATCTCTTACTATGGCCACATCATCTCTGTACTTTCTGAAACCGTACAGCAGTTAGCACATCATGGCCATTTAATATTCAAATAGACACATATATTTGTATACATTGTTGGTCTTCAAGAGGAAAGCCAGTTTTCCCAAAGAAACTTTCTTGGCTACAGGGAGGGGATAGCAACCCCAACACCTTACTTGAACCAATCAAAGTCAGAAAAACACCCTTAATCATCACACCCACCTGCAGAAAACTCAGTAGTGATAGGGATATTGGATAAAAGGCAGCACAGGAAAAGCAATGAACACCTACTCATGTCAAAGAGGTCCTTCCGTGGGCTGCTCTCCGTGCTGCTGGTCGCTGCTGGCCAAACCTGTGGTGGGCCTGGCTGGGTGTTGACATAGGTTGGTGTTTCCCCTACAGGAACCATGTGAGTTTTTCCTTCTGGGGTGCTATAGATGTCCAAGGAGCCTGCAGCAAGAGAGTGAGCCCTGTTATCTCTTAGGATGGAAGCGCTCTTCCTCTCTGTGCCTGGAAGAACCAGAATTCGACACAGCAAGCACCTCAGACCTGCGGTTGAGAGTATTTACTTGTGGTAAATTCTCTTCTAAGCTTGTCAGCACCGCGGCCCTGTTAAGATACTCCCCAATCCTTCATGGAAAGAAAGAAAGAGAGAGAGAGAGAGGAGAGAGAGAGAGAGAGAAAGAAAGACAAAAGAGAGAGAGAAGGGAGGGAAGGGAAGGATGGAGGAAGGCAAGGAGAAAAGAAAGAAGGAAGGAGGAAAGAAAGAAAGAAAGAAAAGAAAGAAGAAAGAAAAGAAAGAAAGAAAAGAAAGAAAGAAAGAAGAAGAAAGAAAGAAGAAAGAAGATAGGAGGGAAGGAGGGAGGAGGAGAGGGAGACGGAAGAAAAGGAAGAAGAAGGGAAGAAAGAAAGAACAGAAGAAAGAGGGAGGGAGAGAGAGGGAAGGCAGCAGAGAGGGAAGGAGGAAGGGAGGAAGAAAGAGAGAAAGAGAGAGAGACTGATTGATTGATTGATTTAAAGAAAGAATTCTCCAGCCAGCATCAGGGTGGGCACCAGTGGTTAAAAGCCTTGTCATATGGTGCTCCAGGACTCTGGGAGCAGAGGTGACTCATGCCTGTCATCTTAGCTCTCAGAAGGCTACAGCAGGAGGATTACCGCAAGTTCAAGGCCAGTCTGAACTACACAGCGAAGCCTTGTATGCTAAAACACTAAAACAAAATTAAAAACTAAAAGAAAATCAAAGAAGAGCTTAAGATATACTAAGCTATGGACTCTTGGGCTCCTGTAGAATGTTCCCTTTCCCAATGTCTCCATGAACTCTCGCTCTACCTCATAGGAAGTGGAAGGAGCCCCTGGCCAGCACACCCATCTGTTCAGAGTATGCTTAGTGCCACCTGCCTTCACTTTGCCTCTTACCTTGCCTGCTGGGTGCTCGCTGCCAGTCTTCACCAAATGCATCTCCTAAGTGTCTTCCCTGGTATAAGTTTGCTCTTTTCCTGCAAACTAGACACATGCCAATATTCAGAAAGAAAGAATTGTCTTCCCAGTCTCCATCTTTGTGAGCAACAGTGTCATGGGTAGGGCTGTTATGGGCTGATACATCCTCCCTGATATCCACCTTTCCATCCCTGCCTCACAGTGGCATTGCATTCACAACCTTGCATGGTTGTGAAGTAAATTGACAACCTCATTAATGCTACAACATTTCTCCTTGTTCTCGTGACCCCCATAATTCCTCTCAAGGGGAACTACAGAGAAAGATCTTGTGCCAGCAGCCATCCATTCTCAATAGAAGAAGCTTCCTGAGAACAAGGAAGCTGCAGTGTCAGAGCCTTGATGTCAACACTGCTATTGGGTGTTGACACTTTTTATTGGCACAAATAACCTCGAAAACATCCAGAGTTGGAGGTGTAGTTCAGCTCACCAGGCACAAGACTCTGGGTTCCATTCCTAGCACCACAAAAGAAAAAAAAAATCTTTGAAGCTTCTATGAAAGATGGAGATGTGATCATCTTTGGAAGCAATTTTGAATTAAAAGTTGTTTGAGTTGGAGGGTCTGATGGTTTGTTTTAATTGACAGCTTGACCCAACCTAGAAGAGGTGAATCTGGGAAGAGAGTTTCAATGAGGGATTGTCTACATTCAGTTGGTCTGTGGGGATATCAGTGGGGGATCTTGCCTTTTAAGTAAGTTGATGTGGAAAGACCAGGCCCACTGTATCTGCACCTATTCCTAGGCAGGGGGAGCTGAACTGAATAAGAGTGGAGGAAGTGAGTGAGTACAAAGGAGTATGGGAGTGTTCACACACACACACACACACACACACACACACACACATTTCTGCTCTTGACCGCGGTTGGGATGCTACTTGTCACTTCACACTCCTGCCCTGTGACTTCCCCACAGTGATGGACTGTAACCTGGTACGGTACACTACCGAAAGCACTTGGTCCCCTCAGTCGGCTAGTGTGACAGTGTTTATCACATTATCACAGCAATTGAAATGAAACTAGAACAGAGCAAGGGATAAACAAGATAGAAAAAAAATCTTATACTTTGAGAGGATGGGTCAACTCTTTTCAGGGAATCCACAGTGTCGTGGACCTTTTAAAAGTCTCGAATCCTGCCATCCCCTCATTAAGAACGCAGCATACTGGGACTAATGCTAAAATTTATGGTGTCTTTATTCATGCTGGAGACAAGTGATGTCACACTGTGAAATTGGTGGGAGAGAGTCTTCGAACAATAGTGTCAAAAGCCACATGAGATATCAACCAGAAATAACACTGAAGAAGGTGATTGCAAAAGAGGGCCAGCCTCCTCCCAGGAAGAGAACCTCAAACTTACCTGGGCTGCATCAGGAGCGTGGGGTCTGGCTTTCAGTCGAGCATCGAGAAACCCCCCTGGAGGAGGCATCTTGCTAGGAACGCTGTTGTAGTATGGGTGATCAGAGCCATCTCCTTCTTCTTCAGTCCATGGCTCGTCCAGACTCTGCATTCTGTTAAAAGATTTTCAGTGACCTTCACCCAAAACTGATCAAAGTAATAGATCCAATGAATCTAGCATCAGTGTTGCCTATAGAAATAAAGCACTGGGTGTGGTTTAAGTGTGGCCTCCAGCACACATGGCTTGTTGGAGGCTTGGTCCCCAAAGGTGGTGGTGTTAAAAGGTGGTGGGACTTTTAAGATGCGGAGTCTCTCAGTCACAAATGAGACATCGACATGGATCCATCAGGAGATAACTAAAAAAGAGACACACATTGTTTAATTCAGATATGCGAGGCAAGTTCTAGCTCTTGAGCCTGTCAGAGACCTGCTGGATTTGGCATTTACTATGTTTAAGCTTACTATGACAGACAGAGACGCTCAAATCCTAACAGCGGACCCCCTCCACAAGGTCTCCAAAAAGATATGGGCATGACAACAAAGGACTCCACCTGGATTGTGGTATGATAACCACTGGGCATAGCTGCCCCATTGCCTCACCAATGGCTAGGGTCTGAACTATGGACAAAGAGAGGACACCCAGGGAGCTAATTGTCCCATGTTGCCTAAGACAAGGCAAGGTCAATCTCTCCCATGTTCCTCTCCCACAGAAAAAGCCTCTCATCTTCTGGGCATCATGGCCAAAACCTGCCTCTGCCCACAGTGCCATGGAGACCACAGGAACCTGGGACAACTGTCTGGGTAGTGGACTATGGACTAATCTCTGCCATTTTAACTAATAGATAGGCCATTTAGATTATAATTTATCCTTCTCAGGTCTCTGAGCACATTGATGGCTAAGTTAACTACTTGACAGCTATAGAATAACAGGCAACTAGCTCCTTACCCCAAGGTAATCCACCACCATGTTAATCAAAAAGGCAAACGGGTTTGCCTTGCTCGCAGGCTTCGTGTTTAAAGATAAACAGGGTTCCGATGTACCATTTTCACTATTCCTTATCTAAAGGCTCTCCCTTCCCAGTGACCAACCGCCTGTGTCTCATTCATGGTAAATGATTGGATAGGAAAAAGGTGTAAAATTTATGTAAGGTCTGAGGATACAGAAGCTTCAATTATGAGGATCTAAGAAAGTATTTTAGGGTCTAAGAGGGTGTCCTAAGGTAAGCGAATGCCAGTGAAACTTTAAATGCTGATAAAAAGTGATTCAAGGCACATAAAAGGAATGAAAAATGTTTCGGTGGGGCTGGAGAGATAGTTCTTCCAGAGGTCCTGAGTTCAATTCCCAGCAACCACATGGTGGCTCACAACCATCTATAAGGGGATCTGATGCCCTCTTCTGCTGAAGACAGCAACAGTATACACATATACATTAAATAAATAAATAAATAAATAAATCTTTCTTAAAGAAAGAAAAATGCCTCCTATTTCTTCCCCTCTTTATGGTACGGCTGTATTAGAACATCGAAAGTTCAGAGTTCTAACATTAATCAATGGAATTCTGATAAATTATTAATCTAACTCTCGTAACCCCTTCTGCTATACAATCCACTGTCCTAGTTGCAAGTTCAAGATTTTAAGTTTTCTTTGGTTGTCTTTTAAGCATAGATTTAAAAATGTTTCTCATGGTGCTAAATCTATGTACACCTAGTCTTCTGGAGAGAGGGAAGAAGGCCCTCTGTCACTGTCTGTAGTCATACTGAAAACCGAGAGCAGATGAGCCTTTGCCCTTTCTGCTCCACAGAAGGCTCCTGTCTTCACTCACCTCACCTTAAAGGAGGGTCATGCTTTTCACAAAAACAACTGTTACCCAAGCCTCTACTATGACACAAAGGTGTGAGTCTACTGCCTTTTTACAATGTGGGTTTCACCACACATTACAGTGGTAATGCTAACCTGTCAGAAATGTCTCTCTTTTTGTGAACTTAAAAAGATAAGGTTCAGAGAATTCACTTGGATCCACATCTCACAGGTCAAATGGACTCCAGATAAATACCCTGTTGATCAATAGCTTAAATTTCCCACCTGTTGCCTATTCTAGAGGGTGGGATTCCTCCCCTGCTCCCCCAACTATCATGGGTCTAAAAGTTTCAAATGTACACCTAAGAAAAACATTTCTCCCTAACCTTTGTCTTCTGATGTGTGTTGTGTGTGTGCGTGTGTGTGGTGTGTGTGTGTGTTCCAGTATCCTGCCAAGTCTAGGTATTTCCTTGAGATCTGCATCCAGGAAGGCACCAGGGCAGCTACCCACATGTGCTCCGGTCTAGCTCTAGTCTACCCTCACAGATGCTTCAACTGGGCCTGCACTTCCCTAGCCACAGATATTCCCACAGATCCTGGACAAGAGTGAAACAGCTCTCCCAGGACTTGGCCAGCATCCTAATTTTCTTAGCATCCCCCAAAATGACATCACCGCCACTCAGCAGGAAACAGTCTAAAGAACACAGAGACCTCACTCCTGCTCCACCATCATCCCTTCCTAGTTCTTCATTTTTATTAAACCAAAAGGGAGGAATGTTAGCTTACAGGTGATTCCATCAGGCTCCTGCAGGGACCTAGCAATGACTTCTGTCATCACCTGCCACCACTGCATTTCTCTCTCTCTCTCTCTCTCTCTCTCTCTCTCTCTCTCTCTCTCTCTCTCTCTCCCCCTCCCTCCCTCCCTCCCTCTCCTTCTCCTTTTCTGTGCCTTTCCCTTCTCTGCCCTCACCGCTCTGCTCCTGTCTGTCTGCCTGTCCCATGTCCCCTCGTCTTCCTCTACCCTCTCTCAGGTCCTCACTCCCCCCCACCCCCAGTAAGCCCCTTTACACCAGATCTGTTGCATGGCATAATTACTCAAGGTCATACCCTGGTGTGGGCCCAGGTGCCCCCTAGCTGCATCATCTTTTATAACACTTGTGCCGTGATGAAATGCATCCAAAAAGTCCTCAGCGCGTCTGAGCTTACGCCAGCACCATGTACTTGGTTTCTAAAGGAATGAGCTATGTAAACCTCTTTTCTTCATAAAGCCAGTCTTCCCCAGGTCTATGGAAATATTCTATATTTCTATAGATCTCTATCTATATCCATGTCTATTTATTGAAACAGAGTTCCGTGTCTGCTAGGCTTTTCTTGAGTGTCCTATATAACCATGGATGGCCTTGAACTTCACATCCTTTTGCTTCCACATCCAAATGCCTGAATTACAAGTATAGGAAACCACGCCCAGTTTATATGGTACTGGGGATGGAACCCTGAACCTCTTAGGCAAGGACTTCACCAGCAGAATTGCATCCCGAGCTCTTGCTTTAGTACTGAGAAATGGATGAATACTATACCAACTACCAAGAAAGAAATTAGTCACTGTCCCCGCCCCCCCCCACCATCTATCTCCTGGGAAAGTGAGTAAACGAGATGAGTGTTTTGTTTTATAAATAAATCTGTCTTATTCCGAGATCTACTCATCAGAATATGCCACCCGTATCAGAAATAACCCCTTCTAATTGAAAAATAAATAATTTATACCTAAAGACCACTAGAGCCTAAATGTGCATGTATGCATTTCAACAAGTCATGAAACTTCAATTAAATGAAATCATGCCAAAAATGAAGATTCACTTCTAAAAAAAAAAAAAAAAAAAAAAAAAACAAAAAAAAAAAAACAAAAAAAAAACATGGCAAAGCATGGTTCTCTAAAATAATTTCCCATATAATTAATGATAAAACTGCCCAGAGATTTTGGTTGGTCTAACTCAACTTTTTCAGAACTCTGGAATTAACCAGAAGCTTGCAGCAATCCAGGGTTTTGTTCTGTTCTGTGTTTAATGTGCTTATGACATAAGCATGAGGGCATGAGTTTGGATCCTGAGCAAGCATCTAAAAAGCCTAGCATTACCGTGTAGCTGGAACTCCAACACCTGAGGTAGGGGGTGAGAGATAGGAGGGTTCTGGAGCTTTCCTGCCACCTGCCTAGCTGAAAAACAGAGAGAGGCTCTAACTCAGGGGGCTAAAGTAGAGAGTGAGAGAAGACAACACCTGAAGTCTTCCCCTATGCTCTGGACATGTGTTCACAAATACACACACACACACACACACAGAGAGAGAGAGAGAGAAGAGAGAGAGAGAGAGAGAGAGAGAGAGAGAGAGAGAGAGAGAGAGAAGTTAGTGTTAACTGTCAACTTGATCGCCTCAGAGACAGTCTCTTGAGAATTTGCATGGGGCATTAGTCTTGATTATGGTTTAAAGTCTGAATACCTGCCCACTGTGGGTAGAACCATTCCCTGGGCAAAGTGGTCTTAGACTGCATAAGATGGATAATGCAACCTAAGCACTATCATCTATGCATTGCTCTTATTGCAGAAGTATGTGACCTGCTGCCTCAACCTCCCTGCCTTGGAAAGCTGCTCCTTGAGCTGTGAACCAGAATACACCTTTCTTCCTTAAGTTGGTTTTGTTAGGGTATTTTATCACAGCAACAGAAAAGAAATCAAGACACACACACACACACACACACACACTCAAATTAAAAAAAATAAACATTTTAAAACAATGAAATAGGCTATAAGAAAACTATTGTTGTGACATCTTAAATAGCCCTATTTGCATCCCTATAGTAGCCTTGTAAGCTAACAGCCATCAATTAATGACAACCATCGCCCAAGTAGCCACAGATAGGACAGTGCAGTTCTGAGCCTCTTTCAACAGCCAGTCCCAAAAATTTATCATCATTTTCCCTGAGTGATCCTTTAAGAACACAATTCCCCAAGCTGTCTTTTTTTAAAAATTTACTTTTAATTATCACGTAGTAATTTTGCACATTTATTATGGGGTGCTGTGTGCTAACTTGATACATTTCTACAGCACACAGTGACCAAATTAGAGTAATTAGCATTCCCATCTCCTTAAGCACTTATCATCTGCTTGTGTTTGCCAAAGCTGTCTTTATTTAACCTGATGTAGAGTCTGCCTGAGGGCATCCGTCAGAAACATTCAGAGGCAAGTGTTTATCATGGGGCCTGCTTGAGGCTGGGAATAACATTTGGGTCAAACAATTTTTATTAGTGGAAGAAAGCGACAAAAAATGTAGAGTGTATGGGATTAGAGGGGAAAGCCTCAAACAAATAACCACAACTAATGACCATTGCAAATCCTAAAACGAGAAGCTGAGACATCAATAAACTCCAACATGTTTATCTAGATGCTGCATACATTTGCAGGGTTCAGCTTTTGTTCATGCCCACAGTGTGTAACATGGCTCTAAATTCTCACTTCTGGCCTACCATTAAACATCTCACAGGTAGAAAGTGAAAGCTGAAAAAACTCAACTGATTCACTCTAATTACATACAAATATATACAACACACACAAACATACATGTGCATATGTATATATACACACATATATGCATATACATACAAATGTATACATACAACACACACTAACACACATACAAACATGCACACACACAAATACACATGCACAATACAATGTCTACATATGTATGTGTGTACATACATGCACATACACATGTTCATATGTACATGTACACACATGTAGCCCTTTAATAAAGACTATGAGGCTGAGTTGTTCAACATTTAAGGAAAGCTCTTCAGTCATTAGTGAGGGATATAGCAGAGCCATCAGCGGACATAATGACATGTGTAGATTGGAGAGTTTATAGAATTATTTCAGTAAAGTCACAAAACAACCGCAAACATTGACAATATACATCCTAGAAAGAGAAGAAATATGCGTTTCAGTCTTGCCACCTTCTATTATTTACATTTTTAATGTTGGCCAAAAAATTTTTGTAAGCTATATAAAGAAATAAGAAAGGATAGCACCTAGACTGGAAAAATAAGTCAATGGAAACTGTGACAAAGAAATCTCAGACTTAAGGAAAAATAAACAAGACTCTAAATATGTTCAGTCAACTAAAAGAAATGATGTGTAAAACACTAAATATGAAAATACATCTAACGAAATGTGGCTTGCCAGTATGTATAAGGAAATTTTAAAAAATAAATTCTAGAATTGAAAATTCTACTATCACTGCAAACACGAGAAGAAAATTTTAACAATTCACTTCAGCAAGTAGCAGGTTTGGGAGGTAGAAGAAGGCCAAAATTTTAAATAGTTCAATTCAGCTGAACCAGTTTGGGAAATAGAAAAGAACACTAATTAATAGAAGTGAATGGAGCCCAATGTAGAACCACCAAGAATGCCAGCATGTGCCAACATGACAAGATCTAAGATCACCAAACACTCTGGGGCACAGCCATGAGTTCTCTAGATTAGGTTAGCCTCTGGCCATGCCTGTGAGGGATTTTCTTGCTCTGGTTAATTGAGATGGAAAACCCATCTCAATGGGTGGTCCCGTTCTGTGGGTTCAGACAGCACAACTAGGAAGAAGCCAGCTGAGAACATCAGCATCCAATGCTCTCTGCTTCCTCGCTACTGACTCAATGTGAGGAGCACCTCACATTCCCACAGCCCTGGCTTCCTTGTCATGATGGACAGAGCTTCCAAGCTGCGACCCAAAGTAGACCCCTCTTGCCTTATGGTGATCTTTTTCAGAGTATCTGTGATGGATAGTCTTGGTTGTTAACTACATCTGGACTTAATTAAAATCCAAATGACTGGGCACACCTGTGAGGGATTTTTTTGTCTTAATTAAATCTTTTAAAGTGGGAAGACCTATTTCTAATCCTAATCTGTGAGATGGAAGATCCATCTTTCATCTTGGCCATACCTTCTGCTGACAGCCTATAGAAAGGACATGGAAGAAGCAAGCTGGCTTGTTCTTTGCCTGCTTGTTTTCATTCTCACTAGCAAGTCCATTCTTTCACTGGCATTAGAGTCTACTCCTTTGGGGTTCTGGCGTATACTAAAAACCAGCTGAGACATCCAGCCTCAAGGACTGAACAACTACTGGATTGTTGGACCTTCTGTTGGTATAACTCACTCATTATGTAAGTTCTATTTCTCTAGAGAATCCTGACTGATATTGTTTCTTATTATAAGCAAGCAACAAGATAGTTTCCCAAATGGGAAACAGTAGAGACACTAGCTTAATAATTCTACTCTAAGGCATATGCACAGGAATACTGAAAGATGGCTATCCCAAAACTTGAATACAACTTCACAGTAGCTTTGTTCATACGAGCCAAAAGAAGGAAATAGTTCACAAAGGGTTTATTTCAGTTAGCAAGTTCACTGTCCATCATGGAGGGAAATCAAAGAGGAACTTGAGCAGAAACCATGGTGGAATGATCCTTACTGGCTCATATTTAGCTAGATTTCTTATATAGCCCAGAACCACCTGCTCAGGGAATGGTGCCGCCCACAGTGGGTTGGCCCACTGCATTAGTAAGCAAGGCATTCCCCCACAGGCAGATCCATAGCCAATCTGATCTAGGTAATTCCTCAAATGAGACCTCCTTTTGCCAGGTGACCCTAAGCTGTGTCTGTTGACAATTACAACTAACCAGGGCAGTGCAATTTTAAAACACAAATGATCCATTCCCTTTTACAACCCAGTCTTCTCATGTCTTTATAAATTCTGAGAATGTAACCTGTGGTGCATGGACCCTGGATGGACTCTGTAAACAAACTCCAATCACATTGAAATAAAGGCTCATTCTCAGGTCAGAGATGTCAGAGCTGTAGCTACTTCCTTCAATCCCCATCCTTCATCCCCACCTCCAGCCCCATCCTGCTGAACTCATCAGCTTGGGCAAAGTGGGTCCTTACAGGCATCCTGACAATGGATGAGGATACAGAACTAAGAGTCTTTCCAGAAAGGCAAAGAAGACAAAGGAACTGAGAGATACCTTCCTAATGGCAGTAGATCAGACATCGGCTCCATGATGATGCCACAGAAGGTAGCTTTGTGAGTTTGGAGAGAGTAAGAAATAAACCTAACAGCAACAATGCTTGCTTACAGTGGACAGTTAGAAAGGTTTTCCTATGTGTGTATACATTTATACATGGGTGCATGTACATAGGTGTACATACATTTAATAATGTGTAAGCCAGAGGCCAATCTCGAGGGCTATCTACCTTGTTTTTGAGAAAAGGTCTCTCACTGGCCTGGAATTCACTGAGAAGACTAGGGTGGATTACCAGAGAACCTCAGTGATCCACCCATTTCTCCCTCCTCAGTGCTGGGATTGCAAGTACACACCATTGTACCTGTTTGTTTGTTTGTTTGTTTGTTTTGTTTGACGAAGGTTCTGGAGCTAAAACTCAGATCCTGTGCCCACAGAGCAAGTACTTACTGGCTGAGCCTTCTCCCCGGCTTTAATAGCTTGTCATTATGGAAGTCCATCAAGGGCAGAATAGACTCAAGTTCAAGTCCAAGAAGACCACTGAATGTCCCCTATGCCCCACGGTACTTTTCAACTTTCTACGTCATGGAATAGTCTTACATCCCAATAGAAGACTCTCTCTGTATTTATTGATAATTGCTACATCATTTAATAGTAAAACAACCAAGCGATTCTTATCCCTGATTTCCAGATGAAGCCAAGGTGAGTCGAGCAGGTTAAGGATCTTGCACAGAGATACATGGCTGAGGATCGTCTCCGAAGCTTTTAGGACATGGTAACCAATAAAGCAAAAGGATGCTGTCAGCAGGTGGGGCCCCATTTGGCTAACTGTGACAACCAAAAGATGGGGCACAGACCATATGTGGTCACAGACCCAACAAGGGCACCTGTGGAGGGATCAAAGGGCTGGAGAAGACACAGTGTGACAAAAAAAAATATTACAGTGAAGTTTTTGGTAACCTTGTTACTGTCTCTATAGTGTCAAGAAAACGTTTCCTGTGAATTCTGAGCCATATGTGAGCTTCCATCTGTCAGTTTCCTGTGCTTCTACTGAGCACCAGTCAGGTATCTGTGAGCCCGGGAAACACAGTGAAGATCTGGGTCTGCCCAGGGTGGTGCTGGGAGCTGGTTTTAAAGGAAAGTTTACAGGCTATAGATAAGCCCCCAGAAAAGACAGGCGCCACTACTCACCGGTCCTGGAGGGCAGGAATCTTAGATGGGCACTGCAAATACTGTTTGAACCGGAGTTCAAAGGCTTGTCCGATGGAGCCAATGACATCTTGGGCTAGCCCGTCACAGCATTCCAGAATGTGGCAAGCTTGGAGAAAAGGGGACATGCGCTCATTAGAGACAGTGTCAGGGTTCTCTGGACCCCTTGACAAAGAGCCCCATCTGGGGTGCAGAAAAAAAGCCACATGCCTCTCTCCTGGTATGGATCCTGGTACGGATCTGGTATGTCTCTACTAACCCGAAGTCTCATCTCTGGGGCATCCCATAGGAGTGGGTGGCGGACACATGAATTTCTTAGAGGGCTTTTCTGTGAAAGTAAAGCTTTTATTTTTATTATAAAACTTATTTATTTTTATTTTATGGGCATGAGTGTTTCCTTTTAGGTATGTCTGACCTTCCCATGCGTGAAATTCCTGAAGAGGCCAGAAAGAGGACAGAAGATTCCCCCGGAACTGGAGTTATAGGCGTTTGTGGGACACCCTGCGGGGGCTGCAAACCCAACCTGGATCCTTTGTAAGAGCAACAAGTACTTTTAACCACTGAGTCACCTCGTTAGCCCCTACATGGTTCTGATGCTCCCAGAATCCAGTGGTTCTGACCTCCCTAGAGAAGCAGTCTTTAAAAAGAAACCTCAGTGCACACTGGATCATGGACAGAGTTTCCCTAAGGCCCAGGACCTTAGCAATCAATTTAAACTGGCTCCCACCGGATGAATCTTGATCTGTTCAGCAGATTTAGAGAAAGTTGTCCTTGACTTCATAATAGTGAGACATTGACGAGGAATTCTGACTGGAAACACCAAGCAGCACAATGTAGGGACTGCAGAGGAGATGGCTCCGTCGTAACAAAAACACTCCAACAAAAGCAAAAGGAGAAAGGGTTCATATGGCCCTCAGTTCCCGGTTCCAGTCTATCATGGTGGGGGGTCAAGGTAGCAGAGGCTTGAAGTTTGAAGATGAATTACTCCGATTGGATTACTTCACACTGTATACACTAAAACCTCACTCTGTACCTCATACATGAATACACGTAGGTGTCCATTAAAATCAAACAGGGACAGCCAGTTAAGTGTTTGCCATGAGGACCAGAGTTCAGATCCCCAGAACCCACATTTAAAGCTGTGTGCAGCCATGCATATCTGGAAATCCAGTGCTGGAGAGCCTAGACCTGTAGAGAAAATCTCTTGTGTACTATATGGATACATCACCTGTCGATTTAAAAGTCTATGACCTATAGGAAAGGGTAGTAGAATAGAAGGTGAAGACATCCAGTAGGCAGAAAGGATTCTGGGATAGAGCGATGTGAGGAGAGTCACATGGGACCATGGAGGAGGATAGAAGCATGGGAACTGAGTGGAGGTAACCAGCCTTGTGGCAGAACTCAGATTAGAATAAATGGGATATTAAGTTATGATCTAATCGGGGAACCAACCAAAGCTATGGCCAAAGTGTTTGTAAATATATCTTGAGTCTCGGAGTTGTTATTTCTGGGATCAAGGGTGTGGGAGGAAAAACAACATAGCAGAGACAGGGGATGGACCCTTAGTGCTGGCTATCTAATTTACTCATAAATGAGCTCGTGGTTCGGGGGAAACCTTGTCTCAAAAATAAACAAGGAACAGATGATAGAGAAAGATACCCAAAGACTACGTCTAGACACACACACATAACACACACACACACCACACCACACAATGGGGAAGAAATAAGATTTAAAAATGAAAGAAAATCACGCATTAGAATCCAACAAAGCTGACACATTGGGAATTGCAGTTCTACAAACACCAGTCACTGTGTAGACCTCCTGTTGGTCACCAGCCTCCTGAAACTTCACTTGTGTGCAATCCTGACCTCCTTGAGATGGTTGATGGTGGCTCCCACCTGATTTAGGGACCAGGGAGTCAGGCCCCCTTTCCTTCCACTGGATTAACTACAGAAACCATGGACTCTTAATAACTGAGAGACAACTATAAAGTGTCTTTAGAAAAGCATGCAGCATTATTCCACAAGGGAAGACTGTCTAGATTTCCCCAATAGCACTACATGTCCATCTCAGAGGGAGGCTTGATGAAGGAACCAAGCACATATGAAGGAAAGCCTGGCCCCTTGACTCTGAAAGGTGAAGATGGGCCAAAGATGGCTGGATTGCAAAACACTGAAGAAGCTGGGCCTTTATACGGTCCAAAGTGAAGTACTTGGAGACCAGACACCTTGGGGGCATAGACTACACCTGAGCACTCAGTCTCTCTATATGTCAGAGTCACACAAAGTACCTATGTGTGTGTGCTTGTGTGTGTGGGTTCATGTGTGCATGTGCATGTGGAGGCCACAGGACAACTTCAGGTGCTGTTCATTCCTCAGTAGATATTCATGTTGTTTGATGAGAGAAGGTCTCTCTTTGGCCTGAAACTTACCAACTAGGTTAGGCTGGCTGGCCACCAAAGGGTCCTCCTGTCTCCACCTTTCAACGCTAGGGTTACAAGTGAGTGCCGCCACACTTTTCAGGTTGGTTCTGGGAAATGATGTCAGCTTCTTACACCTGCTCAGCAAGAACTTTACCAACTGAGCTGTTTCCCCGGGCCCCAAGCTAACTAAACACAATGCTGCCTGGATCCCACTCTCTGACATTTTTCTTGTAAGGACCCTAAGTAACTCTCGAGTGTGGCTCACTTGGAGGATCGTTGACCTACTAAAGAAGTCTAAAAAACAAAATCGCCTAGGTCGCTTGCAGTTAATTTGAAGCAAATCAAACCAGAGGACAAACTCCAGCTGCTTCTAACCCAGATAGACTTTTGTTGGGACACTGCCTGATTCCACCTCTCCTTCATGCCCACCCTGATTTTGAGGGTGGGGGTGTGCAAAAATAAAGAGGCTGGCTTATGCTGTGGGTTCAATTATATCCTCTGAAAGAAAAAAGGTATGCCAAAAATCCTAATCCCAGGACCCCAGAGGGTGTCCTTACTTGGAAACTGGGCAGTTTCAGTTGTAACTAGTTAAAACAAGGTGACAGTGGGATAGAAGTGGCGCTGAGCCACCATGAAGTCTCATCTCTGTAGACATCCTTCAACATTCACAGAAACAGAGAGGATGTAAGGATGGGTTTCAGTGACACACCTGCAAGGCAAGGGACAGTGGAGATCACCAGTAACTTCCAGAAGCCAGAAGCAGGCAGGAGGGATCTCTCCTCCAGAACCTAGGGGTTAGCCTCCTTCTGTCTTCCCAGGGCTGAGATGGCAAAGTTGTCCTGAGACACCTGTTTTGTTGTTGTTGTTACTGCCCATCACTGTGATAAAACACCTGACAAAAACAACTCAAGGCAGGCAGGACTTATTTGGGCTCACAGTTTGGGGGTACAGTGCATCACAGCGGGGTAGCCATGCTGTAGGGAGCCCGAGGCAGCTGTAACATTGCACAGACAGCCAGGAAGCAGAGCATGGTGATGGCTGGCGCTCAGCTGGCTTTCTCCTTTTTACTTCAGACTCCAGCCCATGGAGGATGCCACCCTTAGCTAGGCTGGGTCTTTCCACTTCAATTGATCCAATCTAGAATCTCCATCACCTCACAAACAAAACAGAGGTTCATCTACTAGGTGGTTCTAGGTGTTGTCAATCTGACAATTAGTATTAACTGTCACACGAGGTTTTGTTTGCTGAAGCCCCTGCAACCAAGGGAGAGCTCCCATCCTATGTTAATATGCCCTTATAGGTTGTGTTGAAAACATACCCAAGGTACAGGTTTGGGAGGAGGGTGGCAAAACAGTCTCAGATATCATATGTATTGAGTGTTTGTTCTACAAGATGGAGAAAATAAGTCTGTGAGTACATAAGCAAAGTGAAAAGAACAGCTGCTGGCACAGAGGACAAAGGCCAGAGGAAGGAAGGAACCATGCTACTGTGTAGGGCAGTGCCACTCTGTGTGGTGACAAATTCCACTGGGTCTTGTCAATGACATTTCTCTTGTAGCTGTGGTGGGCATCTGGAGCTATCTAGTGTTCAAGGGTGGTTACCCCGAGTCCACGTCCTCTAGTGTATTATTATCCACTCTTGTTTTATAAGAGATACCCCACCTCCTCAGCCTGTGTCTGGGGTCCCAGAAGCTCAAACAGAGTATAAAAAGACAGCACATCCTGAGCTTAGGTGATGGGCCCTAGAGCAGGAGACAGGACAGTGCGCACACACTAGGTGAAGCATGTCAGGAGGATGGGCAGGTGTGGCGTTTCCCAGGCACAACCGAGGCCACTCTCAGAGCACAGGGTGAGAGAGGTGCCGTGTGAGCCAGGTATAGCAAACCATGGCCATCCTGACACAGGTGTGAGTGTGGCACTCAGCATCCAGTAGGTTCTCTCTCAGCCAGGTGACAAGCGACTCTTGCAGGCCTCAATTAGCCTTAATCGTGTCACGTGACACGTGCTCATTCGCTAAAGGAGCTGAGGTAATTAGGAACATCTGGTTCGCGGTATTAAGCCTGGCTTCACACGAGTGAGTGATTAAATGGGTCAGGCATTGCTTACCTCTGCGATTGACCGGGTCCTTAGCGACGTAGGCAACATAGTCTGTTGTGTCCTGTGGAAGGAAAAAAGAGCGCTTGGATCACTCATCACAGCAAGAGGTACAACCAGAGGGATGTAGAGCCCAGCGCGATGCAGAGCCCAGCGTGCTGAGAATCCATTCATCCATCACACGGCCCAGAATCAGCTGGAAGGAAAGTTCACGGACCAGCACTTCCCTAGTGTGGGAGAGCCTGAGCCTCCTCAACATTGGGAGGAAAAGGAAGGAAAGGAGAGAGAGGGAGAGGCCAAATACTGCATACAAAATTGGTCCAAGATAGATGTGGTTTGAGACAAGTCCTCACATTTGGATGTGTTTGGAAATCCTCAGAGACCTGAGTGCAGACTGGGCAGAGCTTAAGAAATCAAGACCCACTGTGTCTACATGGTACTGCCCTTGGGGGCACGCTGCAGTCTCTGACCACACTCAGAGCAGCCAGGGTGACAAGCACCTAACCTCCCCATGTAGGCTCTCCTCAAAGATTTTCAAAAACTGGTGCTCGAGTCCCGTTGGTTCATCTGACTTAGCTGGTTTGGAATTGAGACCTGGCTACAAGGACCTTTTTAAAGCTCAATGTGAACCAAAGTCAAGAAACATGGCTGTCAGTAATGTGTGTGCGAGCCATCCTCAAATTTGAGTTCTTGTGAGAATCCCCTGAAGGTTTAAGATAGTTGGGCTGTACCCAGTTTTCCACTGGAGCTCCAGGTTGCTGAGAAATTCCAGTAGGTGTGGGCTTGGAGTCTATACTTTGAGAAGTAATTATTGGGAGAAATACTAGGACAGGTGTTCAAAGACAGGCTATTCATCATAGGCGAGATACAGATATAGCCGACTTGTCCTTCAGCAGATGAAGGGACAGAGAAAGTGGGATGTAGCTACACTTACACAGTGGAGTTCTAGACAGCCGTAAAGAATGAACTTATCTCATTTCCGGGAAAACAGATGAAATCAGGGGTCAGTCTGTTAAGTGAGGTGAGGAAGAGTCAGAAAGAAAGATAAGCAGGTAGAAGCAGGCTACCAGGAAAAGGAGGGTTGGGAGGAGAGCAAACATGCATATATGATCGAAGTATGTCATATACACACTCGAAACTCACATGTCATATACACACACATGAAATGGTCGCAATAAACCTCATTATGTTAAACAATAGTGCATGATAATTTAAAACTCTGTAACTGTCAAACAAACAAACAACAAAATCCCACTGACTTTCTGTAGAAGTCTCGCCCCTCAGTGTGAAATGAGTTTCCTCCAGCCTTCTGAGGCCCTAATGGCCAGCAGGGACAGCCCAAATACATTCACTTCTGAGCAAGTAGCTAGGGACCTGGCTGTTTGTTTTATAAATCCTTTTTAAAGTATTATTGTTTTAGTATTCTAATTGTGTGGGAGGGGCAGAGGAAGGGGAATATGTATACGTGAGTGCAGGTGCCTATGAAGGCCAGAGGTGCTGGGTCCCTGGAACTGGAGTTATAGGCTGTTGTGAGCCACCTTATGTAGGTACTCGGAACCAAACTTGGATCCTATGGAAGAGCAGTAAGTGCTCCTAACCACTGAGCCACCTCTCAAGCTCCATTTTCCTAATTCTTAAAGCCAGAGAGACTTCTCCACAATGTAGATATGTTTGAACATTCAGAACAACAATCCAAAGAAGCCTTCAGGTTTTTGGGGTGGCTTGATCCTCAAGAGCTGTTCAAGTTGGGGTGTTGTACCGTCAGAGAGCGCTTACAACCAAGCACAAGGTTCCATGCTCCATCGCCAGTTCCTCCCTCTGCCAATCAAACAGAAACTCTTGCAATTTAGGGAAGAAAGGGTTTCTGTAACCGGCTCACACTTCCCGGTTACAGCTCCTTAATGTGGGGAAGTCAAGGCAGGACCTCAAAGCTTCACGGTCATAGTCAACAGCAGAGAGAATAAAATCAATGCAGGGTTCCTTGCTTGCTTCCTTCTGTTCTGCTTGATTTCTCCTCTCTTATGCCGGTCAGGAACCCTGCCTAAGGACCGCTGCCACCCACAGTGGTCTGGCTCTTTATACCCCACAGGCCAATTTCCCAACTGAAGCTCTCTTTCCAAGTGACTGTAGGTGGGGACAAGTTGACAGTTAAAACCCCACCAGCACGTGTACCATCCCACAGAGGGCAACTTGAAAGGTCAGCCTGTTTGTAGTTATTTTCCAAATCTTATGCTCCAAAGGACCTCAAGCTCACCTACTATTCCTTATGTCAGACTCGCAGTGGTTTGTGCTGCACTGTTTCTCCCCTCCTAACAGAGATCCAGAAAACCCTGCCAGGAGTGTGGAGGGGAGGGATGGGTGGGTATGGCACTCTCCAAGTCCGCAGGAAAACAGAGGCAGGAAGACTTTCCAGTGAAGGAGACAAAAGAAGCCCTGTCTCTGCGGCTCCTCTGAGCAGAGTACATTTCCTGGTCTTTAATATTCCACAGACTGATTAGAGAAAGAACAGGAAGACAGTAAAAATGGCCTCCATTCACGTCCATGGAGGAGCATCTTCTGAGGAATTAAAACTCTTGGCAAAAATATGGATTATAGTTTACCATTCTTTACTCTCCTTTCAGACTCATGGGATGTGAGAGTCACAGTTCACAAACATCTTAGCCCGCAGACCAAAGTCCTGGAGCCTGGAGCCTGGAGCCGGGGTGTGCCTCTAGCACTGTGCTTACCTTTCTACGGCCTTTTAAAACTAGCAGAGAACCTAGGATCATCTATCCTTGACTTAGCTTTGGGTGCAGTTTCCGGGTCAGGATTAAGATTCACAGTCAGCTTTCCCACATGGTAGGAGCTGGGATTTTCAAGAAGCAGAGAGCTGATGCTTTTGCCCTAATTGACCCAAATTGCTGTCACTTTTGTGCTAAGGACACACACTGGAGGCTGTATCTGAATAGGAGAAATTGGCAGAAGAATTGAATCACCTGGGTGCCATGGTAGCAGAGCCACCATCCGAAAAGAAAAGCTTGATGCCCTGGCAGGCAGCTCCGAGAAGCATGGCGGGCAGGAACGGGGGCGCATTTAGCTACAACAAACCATCTTTGTGGTACAATAACGGAACTGCCCGGGCCATCAGCTTTCTAGTCTTCATTTGTATCTTCCAAATTTGATGGAGGGGTTAGAATTTAAGGAAAACATACAAACAGGAGTCTTATTGTTTGATTTTTGTACATAGTCAGAGAGCAAAATTAACTCCAGTCAGCTCTAGTGGTTCATACAAGGAAGTCTTTTTTTTTTTTTTTCTCTCTCTTTTTTTTTAAAGGGGGTTGGTTCCTTCTCTAGTCTAAAGCACTACACCGTGGCTGTGTGGCTGGGAAGGGAAGGCCCAGAAGATATGATATCCTTCTCTCAGACGGCCCATGGCCAAGTTAGGACATAGATGTTCTGTAGAAGACCTTGATCTTTATGTGACATTGATTCCGAGTGTATCGAGATTCAGAACAGTGTTCTTGACCCCCCAGTTCTACAGTGGTCACACTAAGTTCCAGAGAAGAGGCTGTGTGGATCTTATTCTGTGGTTATTGCATCCCTATTCTCAGCCCCCAGGACCTGAGACAGGTCGTGGCATCCTCTTGGGGATCTTGGGTATGCATGCAAGGAATGGGGTGGGGGTGGGGGCGCAACGTAAGGTGTTATTCTTCAAGCCTTGAGACAGGGTCGGTCTCTTGGTGAAACCAGGAGGTCACTACTTAAGCCGGCTGGGATCCCCCTGTCTCTGCCTCCCCGGTGCCCAATTACAAGTGAAGGTCTTTTCACCTGGGTCCAGCTTTTTACTGAGCCACCTCCCCAAGCCCTCCTGGTCATCTCTCAGCACTGGGAATCAGGGTCTGTTATCATCGTTACCTGTTTCTTTTTGGAGGAAGATGGATTAACAGTATTTTCAAGTCTCGCTTGGCTATCATTTGTCATTTTTATCTGTTTCCTACTGGATGGACTAATAAGGCACAAAGCAACGCTGTACACCTAGAAAGACAATTAGGAGCCCGGAATGGTTTTGCTTTGTCTTTTAAGACAAGGTCTCACTCTCTAGCCCAGGCTAGTCTGAAGCTCACAATCCTCCTGCCTCAGCTCCTACATGCTGGGATTGCACAGGACTCATTATACCTGAACCACAATTGTTTTGGGATGAGGAAAAAAAAATCTCAGAAAATGTAAGCTATTATAGATCACTTCAAATGTCACCAGATGTTGTCAGTCCTTTTAATTTTTTTTTTTAAGACAAGTCTCGATATGTAGATGAGGCTAACCACTGGCCTGAATTTCAAAGCGGTCCTGTGCTCCTGATGCTGAGATTAAAGGCATGCGTGACCACACCCAGGTAGACATCTATTCCTCTCCTTTTTGTTTCCAGAAGAAATCATGGAGGTAAAAAATGAAAGGGTTTATAGTCGAAAAATAAAGCATTTTAACCAAAGATGATGTGTTTGTTTTCCCAAGCTCTCACTATGGGTTCCTCTGCTTACACCATCACTAAGCATTGCTTTCACAGAATTTCCAGAAAGGGGAGCTATTTATGCAAATAAGAACCGGGTGGCCACCAACGTTTAAGACACTGTGGTTGCACCTTCGCATTGTCCACCAGTCACTACCGCAAACTTCTATGAGCCAGAGATGAGGGGACGCTGGTGAAGGTCTCTGTCCGGGTGTGGGACTCAGGCTAGGGGAATGTGGGTTACAAGCTCACAAGGGCACTGCTGTGCTTGGGATCTAAACAGTTCCTCCAGAAGTGCTCCTGTGAGGCAGGCATGGTCCCAACTGGTGGACCCCTTCCCTGGCAGACAATCGGATCATGGGGGCTCTGATCTAAACCATGGACAGATTCCCCCGTGACCTGATGGTATGCTGGTTAATTTTAACTGTCAAACTTGATACAACCTTGAGCCACCAGAGTAGAGAGTCTCAATTAAGAAGGCATCTAGACAAGGTTGACCTACGGGAATGTCTGTTTGGGGTTGTCTTGATTGCTAATTGGTACAGGTGGTGCCAGCTCCTTTGCTTTGACTGCCAAAGTGTACAACAGCGTTTCTTTGGTGGCAAGATTCCCGGGTTTTGGAACCTAGACTATGTATGAATAGAGAGGGCTTTTAATATGTTTTTGTTCCTAAATGCTGAAAACTTTATCCAGAACTGAAAGTTAATCTGAGAGCATTAGAGAAGAGCCTTTCTCCTCTCACTGCTGGAAAGGGCCCAGCCTATGCCTTTCCTCTGCTCTCAGTTTCTTGCTCTCTTTTGTATTATTTGTTTGTCTTTGGGGTGGTTTTGGAAATGCAGCAGGGACACAGCCAAGGAAGGCAAGCAGGGCAAGATGGATCAGGAATATGAGAGCTACTGCTATCTCTCAAGGAGGCCACACTTCCAGATCTTCTGACTCCTTGTGACTGAAAAGTAACAGTAGACAGTGGTCACAGGTTACCACACATCCACCACCAAATAACAACTAAAGTGACAGCTAAGCCATAGCTTGATGGTGGAGGAACTGCTCAGCAATACTGCCCTCAGTCACTAATACAGAAAAAGGAGAGGGAGGGGGAAGAACTTCTGAAACCAAGAGGGATAAACAGCTGAGGTCACGGCTTCAGGAGTTATGACTACTTGCAAAGTTCTGTTGATGAATATTCTATCATACAGACCGTCATTTTCTTCGAAAAAAAATTTTCCCCATTAGGTATAAAACTTGTTTTTCTTGGGGCACTACAATTGTTTCCAAGCATGTACACCTTATCAGAATGGAGTTCAACCCAGATGAAGTTTTACTGATGTTAAAACAGCTGGACTGTTCTTAGAATAGTTCACTGGGGTTTCATTAAAATCAGCACAAAACACTTTTGTGTCATGGCTTCAAGGGTATATCTTTGGAGCAGAGGTTTCTTCTCAGAAATTCCCAGCAAGAGCAAGAGAAACAAACCAAAGGCCACTCACCGGGTCTCCCCCGAGGCGAAGGAGATGGACCGCATATGATGGTTCGCTATGATCTGTCAGAGTGGAGACAAGAAGGGAGACAAGCCGTTAGTGCTTGCTACATCCCGCAGGGTCTTCCTTGTTGGCAGACAACACAGGTGATAAGATTTCCTGAAAATTGCCCCCAAAGAAAATGACAACTGCGAAGCACAGAGGCAGTAGCTCACCTGCCCTCACATGCACACCCTGAGGGCTGACATCTCTCTGGTTGAACAGAATGCTTCCTTAAGCCTCCTAGCAGTTGAGGAGTGAGAACCCTGGGAAGCCCATTTTACAGGCATAGAACATGAGGCCAGAGGGGCCAAGGGGCTTGTTCAAAGTAAGAAGTGTAATAACTCCAGGTCTGGGAAATCTATGCTCCAACCTGAGGCTAAGACTTTGCCCAGAGAAAAAAAGTAGGCCTGGAGAGATCTCTCAGGTGGTAAAGTGCTTACCTTACAAGTAGTAGGACCTGAGTTCAATCCCCCAAACCCAACTTACAGGTAGTGGACCTGAGTTCAATCCCTACAACCCACATAGAGAAGAACTCGGTGCAGTGGCTATGATACTAGAGATGAAGGGACCAACCTGCAGACACTGCCTGATAAAAGACAATGCAGGTTGACCTGTAGCCTCCACACATATGCACGCATATGTACATGTCCTCCACAGAAACATATACCACACACACACACACACATTGTACTGGCTGGTTTTGTGTGTCAAGTTGACACAAGCTGGAGTTATCACAGAGAAAGAAGCCTCCCTTGAGGAAATGCCTCCATGAGATCCAGCTGTAAGGCATTTTCTCAATTAGTGATCAAGGGTGGAGGGCCCAGCCCATTGTGGTGCCATCCCTGGGCTGGTAGTCCTGGGTTCTACAAGAAAGCAAGCTGAGCAAGCCAAGGGAAGCAAGCCAGTAAGTAGCATCCCTCCATGGCTTCTGCATCAGCTCCTGCTTCCTGACCTGCTTGAGTTCCAGTCCTGACTTCCTTTGGTGATGAACAGCAATGTGGAAGTGTAAGCTGAATAAACCCTTTCCTCCCCAACTTGCTTCTTGGTCATGATGTTTGTGCAGGAATAGAAACCCTAACTAATACAAATTGGTACACACACACACACACACACACACACACACAGAGAGAGAGAGAGAGAGAGAGAGAGAGAGAGAGAGAGAGAGAGAGAGAGAGAGAGAGAAAGAGAACTATATTTCTGTATCCCCAAACAGCAGACCCAGAATGGAAAGCATGGCCTGTTCTGTTCTGCTGGGTCCCACTCATACTACATATGTATAAGTCAGAAGTCCAGCACAAAAGAATTAAAACGCTTTCATGATCCACTGACTTAAAGACCAGGGGTTCTTCCACATTCATCTTAAAACAGAAATTTTTCCATCAGGTTTATAAGCTGTAGCATCTGTGGAACTTAGTAGACACAGAGTGAATTAAGAGCTGCCCTAAATTCTAAAAGCTACGTAAGTCCCCTGTGCTATTTTTATCTTTTTAAAGACAATGTAACGACATTGAAGAAGAGTTTCTGTGTGGAAAGAGCTCCCAGCTCCATCCCAACACAGCCAGGCTTATTTCTGAGCAGTGTCCTCTGTCCTTGTCCCCAGAAGACAGTCAGAAGGCATCAGACAGAGTACATACTCCTGTAAAACTCGAAATAATGTAATCATTATAGGATAAAATTCTAAATACTTTAAAATGCTGACTTTGCATGTTGACATCTGCAAAACCTCGATCTAGAGAAACCTGGGGGAGGTTTTAGGAGAATACGGAGCTAATGATAGCTGCCCTAGAATCTGGCTACCGGTGGGCAAGCAGCTCCCCAAGGAATGATGTCAATGGAATCCCCAGCCACAAGCCAGGAGTTCCAGGTTTTGCTTTCTTAGGGGTGGCTGTTGAGACAGAGCTTCCTGTAGTCCCAGGCTGGTCTGGAACTCATGTTGCTGAGGCTGGCCTTGAACTTCTGATTCCCTGACATTGTGTCCTTACTACTTGGATTACAAGTGTGCCCCACCATGTCCAGAGTAAGTGTCTAATGCTGCATAATTGATTTTTGTGTGTTTAACTTTTTGTGTATTTAAGTTTTCTCATAAAACACATCCAAGGTCTGAGGGGATGGCTCAGTTGATAAATGCTTGCCATGCATGCCTGAGGACCTGAGTTTGATTCCCCTAGAAGATGTGAAAATCTGGGACTGGAGCCTGCAATCCCAGCACTGGGCAGGTAAAGAAAGGAGGGCTTCCGGGGCCCACAGGCCAGCCAGGCTTGGCAGACGTGTGAGCTCCAGACCAGTGAGAGACCCTGCTTCAAAAATCTAAGTGGAAGGTGTCTGACAGTCTTTAGCTGAGGTTATCGTCTGGTTTGCACACACACATGCTCACATACTCACACACATGCACATCATACACACCATAGCACACACAAAAGCAGCACACACATGACACACACAAACACCATGCACATATACTACATACTACATACTACACACACACACTATACCATACACACAAACAGCACAGACATAGTACACACATACACCACACACACATACTATACACTTCACACATTATACCACATATACAAACAACACACTCGTAACACACACTATACCACATACACAAACAGCATACATATAACACACACATACTATATATCACAGAACACACACACACTATACCACATACACAAACAGCACACACATAACACACACATACTATACATTACACAATACACAAACATCACACACAGAACACACAAACATACTACATATACAAACAGCATAAACATAACACACACATACAGCACATGCTATACACCACACATGTATATACCACAAACTACAAACACATATGTCACACACTATATGCACATGCTGTATACCCCCTCACACACATGCACATACATGTGCACACACATACAGACACACACACACACATAAGCCATACGCACAGTCAACTGGGTGTGCAGTCAGTGTCTTGCTTGCCTCTCACCCCTCCAAGTACCCAAGAGGGAGAAAGGGGAATAAGAAGTCTGAGCCGGTGCTATGCTCAGCACTTGCTTCTCCTCTAAGAGATTCGCCCCAGCCCTCTGCTCAGACCTCAGGACTCTGGAGTGGGAGCAGTTTGTCTGCTCCCTGGGTGAAGGGACGAGGGCCCTTACTTTCTCTATTTGCTGCACTGAGGACCTAAACTCAGGACACAGGAAAGGCACAGTCATATGCTCTACCTATGTTGTGGGCTGTTCCTGTGTCACCTAGCTCACATGCCCTGGATGCTGGGATCACCTAGCTCGCACCCCTGGATGTGGGGAAACTGCACTTATACCCACCCAACACATGGTAGGGGTAAGACTTAGACACCTAAGTAGACCCTACCTAGACGATCGCAGGCAGAGCAGGGCCTCAGGACTGGCTGTCCCAGCATTACGCTTATAGGGCTCTCTCTTTCATTAAGTGGAGAATGAGCAAGAAGGGTGGAGAGGTATAGCCTAAGGGCCCCTGGAAATGATGGCCCTTGTGCCACAGAGGCCAGAGGCCAGTTTGCATGGCTATCTATAGCCTATGGGCTAGCCTCCATGAGCAGCTAGGACTCAAGTTAAGACAACCTGGGCAAGGCTAGGCTGACTAGTAGACATCTCCCATCCACAGTCTCAAAAGCTGGTTAGTCCAACCCTTAGAAAACTGCTAGAAAAGGGGGCATCTGTGGGTCCCTGGAAGACAAAAGGTAGAATGAGAAGTTGTGGTCAGTTATGTCTCATCAGAGCCCTGATTCAGTTTTCATGTCTACATTAGATCCAGTTTGTCTCTACACCTTGGGGATAAATGGAAATTGATAGATAGATAGATAGATAGATAGATAGATAGATAGATAGACCTAAAACATAGTCATCACACAGAAATGCAGCCATTCTAGCTGCAATTTGCCTTTATAAGGTGGTGGTTGGCAGCCTGGGTCTCTACCTGACTACGCTGTAGGTATGCCAGCCCATCAACCCTGAGACAGGAGGGATTGTAAGAGGCTCCAACATAAGATGCTAAAAGGAAGAAAACTCCAGCCTGTTAAACGGCAGCTCACTGTCTACCTCGAGCAAGATAAGATTAAAATGTGGCCCATAAAACCAATAAAGTGTGGCGATAAAACAAGGGCAGACGCCAGGCCGTTCGCACAGACATCACCGTCTCTTGGTAACAAAACACCACAACACAATTAGAGCAGAATTCCAGAGAACCGCTCATCCATCTGTGGGACAGACTGTCAAACTGGGTCAAGTTGAAGGTTTGGCCAAGCACGTTCTGCATGGGCTCAGTAAGCTCTGAGCCAGGGGCCCCTGGGATGTCTGCCCTGGGGCTCGTGGAGCCTGGGCTCCCACACACCTGTTTGGAGTCGGGAGTGCGCAGGTTCAGGCTGGCGGTGGAGATGGTCAGGGAGATGCTCATCCCTGCGAACTGGAGGTTGCTCTTCCCCAGGATGCTGGACAGCATTTTACTCGGAGGCTGTGAAATCCAAGGGTAAGAGTTTAGCTTTGGACCCAGACTCTGTGTCTGAAAGGGTGGAGGCTGAGATGTCAGTATACCCCCACCCCAGATTCTCACTGCCTTCTCCTCCCCACTAAGGCACCAGAAGACAGGCAAATGTAAAGTGGAGACGCTGGGAAAACTGATACCCATGCCAATATGCACATTCAGGAATATGAGTGATAAAGCTGTAAAATGTCTAATATGTAAATTCTGGGGGGAGAACTCCTTGTCTTCCTGGCTGCCTTGACCATATGCTGGTGTCTCACAGATCCCTTAGATATAAAGCTCCAGAAACCACACAGGCAGGGACACCACAGCTCTGCAGACACCAGAATCTGGTGTCTCAAGTACACCAAGACTCAGACTGCCTTTTAGGGGAGGTAAAAGCAATGACTCCCTCAGAGGGTCAGGAGGCTCTCTCCTGAAGGGAATCCTCCCTAGAAGTGGCTCTCTGTTAAGGGCTTACCTGGACAGTCCCATTAGAATCTGGCTGTCCAGAGCCAGGACAGGGTGGAGAGACAGGCTGGCTGTGACTGGTGTCTCCGTCACATGTCAGAAAGTCCTTATGGGTGTGTCAGAGACCTTCAGTGTCCAGCCAGGCCCCTGGATCCCTGGGCACATGCTGAAGCCCTTTCCTGTGTCCTCTAAGACCAACCCACGCTTTCCGTTTGGTTACAATGTCCTCTGCCCACTATGCCAAAGTGTTCCTAATCAGACACACAGTTCTTCAATCCACTAGGAGAGACAATGTAGCAACTACAGCTGACTAAAGTGGAGCTGGGAAACGGAAGGTCACACCCCTGTGCAGAAGCTCAGACCACAGGATGTTCCTGTGACTCAGATCAGAGGACAAATGCAGACCGGCTGGCCTGGTATACCAACCACTCAGTGGGGTGTAGCCTAGTTAACAAACCAATCAGAATGGATTTGCAGTTTAGGGTGCCTGCCCAGCCAATGACCTGACTCAAAAGACAAAGTTTAATGGAAAGCCTCTACTTCAAAAGAATATATCCTGCTGAACTTACCTCCGGGCTGGCCTGGTTTGGCCGACCCAAACCTCAGCTCTTTGCTCCCAGATAGATGCTATTTCCTTTAGTATTCCTGCCAATTTATTTTCTTCTTTTTACTTAACATTTCAAAAGAGGCTTTTAGAGAACTCATCTCCCCTGTGCAAGAGTCAGGTCAAGTGCAACTGGGGTACAGCCAGGAAAGCAGCCATCACCTCTGTTTCTTGCCACCAAGATATGCAAGGGAGCCACAGACCTGTTAGGACCATTTCCTCCGAGACATGGTGGTCCTGCTTGCTATCCCCAGGAGACACCTTGCTTTCTGTATTCCAGATTCTAGGGCTTTCCTTGGTTCCCAAGGACTAGCTATCACATAATGTCAGCTGCCAAGTTCTGTGCCCAGGCCCAGTTGCCCTATAGGGTCCTGAATGTTCCCAGTTCTGAAGACAGAAGTGACTTGGAGACAAAACTATCTGGAATCTGAAAGCCCAGACTGGGGCAGATAGAAGGCTGTATATGGTAGGCTTTCCCACAAATCCCTTCTAGGTAGATAAAAGTTATGATTGTGGGTGCTAAATTATTTATTTCTTAGATACTTAATGAGAGAGAGAGAGAGAGAGAGAGAGAGAGAGAGAGAGAGAGAGAGAGAGCTTAATTCAATGTTTCCTTCCTTTTGTTGTGATAATATATCGTGTGCGTGTGTGTGTGTGTGTGTGTGTGGCGCGCGCGCGCGCACGTGCACGCGAGCGTACAGATGTGTGCATGCATGATACTAAAGGTCATCAAGTGTCTTCCTCTAACACTCTCTACCTTGTACTTGGAGACAGAGTCATGGAACCAGGAGTATATGAATTCTGCAACCCTGGCTGGCCAGTGAGCCAGGATCAGCCTGTCTCTGTTTCTCCAACACAGGTATTGCAGGCATGTGCTACCATGTCAGGCATTTTACATGGATACTGGGGATCCAAACACACGCTATTCAACAAGCACTTTACCAGCTGAGCTATCTCCCCAGCCCCCAGACATTTCCCCCTCCTAATCCAGCCATATACAGCATGGAATGTTCTAGAAGTATAGCTGAACATCCAACCTCTGGAGCAGGTGGTCTGGTGTGACCATGAGCCCAGCTCCTATTTACATTGTGGCTTCTCAGCCCAGAGCCTCAAGTTTTGTCATCTACAACATGGTGCTTTCCAATGACATAGCTGAACCAGCTCAGGAAAGTCAAGTGATCACGTCGTTACAAATGCTATGAGCTGACCACTAAGTACAGCTATCACTGAAAATTAGTTTATACAAAGTCACAACTACATAAATGGTATCCAAAGATGGTAAGCACTTGCTACTGGTTTCATGTTATGTAAACCTGTGCTCTTTGGGTCCCATCTGCTTGTCTGGGGGAAATACAATACAGTGATAAGGAACCTTGTATTGATAGCTTGAGTCAGCCACACAGAAGTATTTACACTATAGTAATTAGCATCGTTACAAATTCACTGTCTCTGCCTCCCTCTCGCAACTCCAGGATCCAGTTGTTAAGCATTTGCTAGCGAATACCACTGGGGTGGCTGACACATGAACTGTTAGGGGTACATGAATTCATGTATGTAATGGGCTTCAAGGGATGCTTGGCCAGATGTTAATTGTTATCACTGCCTCCAGGGTTTAAGCCACAGTGGATATCTACAACATCTGCTTGAGAGAGACACAGAGAGACAGTGCCTTAGCCTTAGCTGGTTGCTTTACCTTAAGGAATGACAAGACCCGTCATGTAAGAACAGAGTGGACAGTTATGTGGGTGGGGACACGGAGTATGGTCCTGAGAGACACGAAGGAGGTCACAGACACAGTGAGGGTGACTGTACCTTTCTCTTCTTGAAGGCTCCTTTGGCACCTGGTACAGCTTCGCAGACACGGCTGATGGCTTCCCTGAGGGCAGGGAGAGATTCATTTTTATTACATGACAGTCAGAGTTATGTAACTCAGAGAGTCCACACTCAGAGGTCCAGGGGAAATAACTGCCTGCTTATTTTAGCATAGAAAATTGGCCCTCCAAGCACCTCTCCCAATAAGCAGGATTAAGCCAAGCACAGGCAGGTCATCTTAAAAGTTTCGACACGTTCTGTCTCTTCCCTAGTGTGGTTATATGATGATCAATGCCACCTTTTGTTTTCCCTTTTTCCGAATTTAACTAAGATTTTGTTTATTTTAAATCGGCACCTAAAATGAACTCTCCCCAACGTTTTCTTTTGCTACACCAATCATATCTTTAGCAACGTCCTATCGTCCTATCATGAACAGATTACCAGGACCAAACCTATCCAGTCACCACAGCTCACGGAGGTCCTTCTGAAGTGGGTTCAAATGTCACCAGAGAAAAACATGATTCTCATTGTCGGACTCCCAGCTTCTTCCATTTTAAATTCAGCCAGCTGGGGCTATATAGCCCAGTTGGTAGAATGCTAGCTCAACACTTCTGAAGCCCTGGATTCTGTCCCGAGTACCTCACAAAATAGGGTTTGGTAGTGTATAGCAATAATCCTAGCACTCTGGAGTTAGGGACAGGAGGATCAGAGGTTCAATGGCGTCCTCACCTAAATGTCGAGTTTGAGACCACCCTGGGATACATGAGACCCTGTCTCAAAAAATGAATATAAATGAATACAGCAGCAGCAGCAGCAGCAGCAGCAGCAGCAGCAGCAGCAGCCGTCCCCTTGCAGTCTGCACCATGGCCACCAGCAGAAACGCCAACACTAAGGTCCTCTGCCGCTAACATGTTCTAGCATATTCTCCAGGTTCAGTATATTTCCAACAATAATTGTCATTTCCGGTGGGCTTCAGAGCTGAGGAACTGCTGAATTACAAAAACCCAGAGGCATGAAGAGTAAAGAAACCCTGTGGTACAAGGGTGAGCCTACGTCCAGGCCAGTGTGTAGAACAGTATTGGCTGAGAAGTTTGATATGCTAGGCACCGTCCTCATCAAGGGATGAGAGTGCGCTCGTATGAGGGACACTCATGGGCTCCAGCAGGACAGGGATCCCACACACAGGTCTCATCCAGTGAGGGCTGGAGAACTGAGAACAAAGAAAAGTCCAGACAAGGAGGCTGCGGAGGTCCAAATCACGTGTGTCAGACTACAGTGGCAACTCCGATGGCCTTGAAAGCATCCACAGCTCAACACCATAACTCTCCATAAGTGAGAAATGACTGGGAAAGGGGCTGAAGGCGGCTTCAAGTGGGGAACGCCTAAAGGAGCCAAGAACACTTCTAAACTCCCACATAAAGAGGGAGAAAATACTGCCAGAACAAAGAAAAATAAACAAACAGGCACAAGAGATGGGCTGAATGAGCAAGAGGAAAATGGCTCCTTAGAGACAGACAGCCAGTTCCCCAAACAGAATACCCTTTACGATTAATGTCTACCGTCTAGTTGAAAAATAACCGTGGCCTCAGCGCAACTGCTTCAGGAGACGTCCTTGTCAAATTAGGGCAGGGACCATGCGGGCGAGCCTCATGTTTGCCATTCAATGCATTGTGGAGATGGGGAAGAAAAATGGTTTTTTGACAGTTCAGGCGCCAGGAAGCCTGCACAGTATGAGTCATCCTGACCTGGAAAAGCGAACCTGGAGCAGATGTTTGGGATGGCAACACGGCTCCTATTTATTGTATAAGAGCCATCTAACCGAGCCTCTGCCCAAACAATGAAATACACGCCATCTAAATCAGCTTAAAGCAAACTCCTTCTTTGCTCTCAGAATACGGAGGGGTGTTGTCTTTTGTAATGAGTTAATGTGTGTGTGTATGTGTGTGTGTGTGTGTATGTGTGCCCACGTGTATATGAATGTGCAAACGCCTGTGTGCATGCATCTCCATCAGTCTCCACCTTATCCCTTTGTTTCAGAGTCTTTCACTGAATCCAGAACTGAATCTGGCAGCCAGTAAGACCTAGCAATCCTCCTGTCTCCACAGTATACCCCAACACACACACACATAGCAAAGGGAGATAGGCATGTGTAACCAAAGCAGGCTTTTGTTTAAAGAGTGCTGAGGATTTGAACTCAGGTCCTCATGTTTGCACAGCAAACATGTTATCTGCTGAGTCATTTCCTCAGCCCTCTACTGTCTTTTTACCTAAGCATGTAAGTCTCAGTATGTGTTTTACCTGTTAAATATTTTCATGTGTGTTTTATTTTTAGTTATGTGTACATGTGTGGTGGGGGCGTGCACACACTTGAGTGCAGGTGCCCTAAAGAAGCCAAAAGGGAGCAACCAGATCCCTAAGAGCTATAGTTATGGGTGGCTTTGGCCTCTTAGCATTCCAACATGAGTTCTGGGAACTAAACTGTGTCCTCTACGAGAGCTATACATGCTCATACCCACTGAGCCATTTCTCCAGTGTGACGGATGGCAGACCGAACATCCTATCAGAGAGGCCCAGCAGGTTCCCAGAGCACAGTCATACACCCAACATTTTATCCTTAAAATCTTCAGTCGCAAGACAAGCCAGAACTCCTTTTTGAGTTCACACAGTCAAGGTGATCCCTAAGGATACCCCCGTGAGCTTTCAGAATCCCCCGGGGTCTTCCAATCAATATGCTTTTCAGAAAAAAAAAAAAATGCTGTCTTAGAATGGCCACAGAATTCTCACGTGATCGCACGTGTACATAAATCCTCACTTCAACTTGAGATGGTGTCTATTTCTGTTTGAAAGAGAAATGACACACCATTAAAAACAGCAATATTTAGATGTCTGAAATTAGTTACTTTAACTCCAAGGTCTAATTTTAAATGTAGCTCTTCTCAATTTCCTTCCTGGCTTTTTTTTTTTTTTTTTTTTTTTGGTGAGCAGTACTGTCTCAATTTGTTCATTTAGCAATATTTTAGTTCTGTGTAATTCCATTTAATCCCCTTTTGGAACCCAGGTACCAATTTTGCTGGTTTTTTTTTTTTTTAATAATAGAGAGATTGCTTCTTAGCATTCCACTCGGTACAACCCAATTTCGAGAAGCTAAATCCTGACCTCAGTGCTCCACTAATACGAAAATGGAACATTTGGCAAGCTCAGCAGTCCTCTGAAAGCTACCAGAGACAGCCAGGCCAAAACACTAACCTTCAGGTTTATGACGACACCCTCTCCTCTATCCAGGCCGGCATCCACAATAGAGCAGACACCTCTCACAGCTCGATCTTAGTCTTGCCAGTGTAGAACTTTAGAACTGGACTTTGTACAAATGTTCCCAGTGAAACAATAAAAATATAACAGGAACAGTTGGGTGACTTCTGCCCTCTTCAGTTTGTATTTAAGCAGGAGAAAGGGCAACAGAAAATGAAATACATTCAACAATAAGCTAAGTCTAAGTTCGGGCACACACACACACACAACACTGAATGATGGATAGCTATTCAGAGGAAAACAGACTCTAGCCCATGCTTCAAATGCAAATTATCAATTCTTAATCAATCACAAAGAGAAGCTGTTGTGATTTTTTAAAAAATATTAAAGAAGCTCTGGAAGAATTGTTTTTTTTAATGATCTTTAAGAGGAAGGTTGATATGAGAGTAAGATATCATAAAAGGAAAGAAATCCCAGTGCAAACTATAGCATCGAAATAAAAATTTAGGCAAGTCAAGAGACAAACAATCATCTCAAAATAAGCCAGGAAAACCCTAAAAACACCAAAAGCCCAATGACAATGCTAAAGGTCAGGGATTTCAAGCAAAAATGAGAAATGTTTTGTAAAAACTGGTAGGCGTCTCAGCTTGATCCCTTTGGTTACGCATGTGCCAGTCAACAAGTTCTAGCAAGCAGGGCTCCAAGGTGAGTGTCATAGCTGTGAGTGGCATGAGTGGTCACACTGGGGACCTAAAACTCGGAAAGCAATGGATACATCAACATAAAAAGCCAGGGGTGAGAAGAAGCCACTATAAAAGGGGTTCGTGAATGCCTCATCAAAAGGAGAAGAAAGAGCAGCCTGTTCTGGCAGAGCAGAAGATGGGGCCCCAGGGTGGTGGGACATAAAATGCATGGAGCCTGAAGTTCAGTGTCCATGTGAGTGCAGAGCAACCTGGAAGCAGAGACATCCTGGGCAAGTTCTGTCCAGGGTGCTGACAGTGTCCTGTAGCCTGCAATGCTGATCCTTATCAGACAATGAAACTCCTGACTAAACACGCAGTCTTTTCCTCCTTGTTCCTTCCGTTTTGCTTCCGTATAGAGACACATCACAGCACATCACAACAGAGAAGTAAAAATAGCAGGAACTTAACGCAGTGAGAACAAGACAGTCAGGACAGAGAGAAAAGGATGCATGTATGCTTACGACTCAGGTCAGGCTTCCCACTCTTCTGCAATGGGGGATCCAAACCAGGAATGACGCCACCCACAGTGGGCAGGGTCTTCTCACATCAATTAACATAATCAAGACAACCTCCACAGATATATCCATAGACTGACCTGACTTAGACACTCCCCATTGAGATTCTCTTCCCAGGTGATTGTAGATCATGTCAAATTGGCAATTAAAACTAACCATTACATATATGGAAGGAAGATGGGGAAATGAACTATAAGTTATAAAGTTCTGGTATCTAATTCTGGCTCCAAACACACATATATTTATAACAATTACAATCTGATGGATTACATCATATGATCCCAAAAGACATAGCTCAAAAAAAAAATCATAGGAAAATCGTAGATCCATGTGTAGGCATAAATTACTGAAGGTGACTATATTGATAGTTTATTTCCCCATATTATTAGACTCATTGTTGCAACCAAATCCTTGAGAAGACACAACTTAAGGAAGAAGAACTTATTCTGGCTCATAGTTTGAGGGGTTACAGTCTATCACTATAGGGAAGGAATGATGACCAGGGCCTGAGACTAGTGGTCATGTATCCATAGTCAAGAAGGAAAGAGTCTAGTTACAAAACCTCAAGGCATCCCAGAGTGACCTGTTTCCTCCCACCAGACTCCACGTCTAAAGTGTCTATATCCTCCTAAGACAGAACCATCATGATAAGACCAAGTGTTCAGTAGCATGCTGGAGATGCCATAGAGCAGTTGGGGGATGATCTGAAGCCCCGCCTCTCTCCTGGCTCCATTGTAAACATACACCTTTCAAGGCACAAGGACACAAGTAGGTCACCACTGGCTCCAGACAACCTTGCCTGAGCTGTGAAAACCCTTAGCAAGTCAAGGACAGAACCAGAATGGGAACTCAGTTTCCACTGGCTGAAGAGATGACTCAGCAGGTAAGTGAGCACAGTCATCTTGCAGAGCATCTGAGTTTGGTTTCCAGTACGCATGTCAAGGTGGCTCACAGCCACCTGTAACTCCAGCTTCGGGAATCCAATGCCTCTGGCCTCTGTGCACATACATGCCCCTACACAGACACACACAGAGACATTAATTAAAAGTAAATTCAATCTTGAAAACAAAATAAAATAGAAATCACGCCTAAGGTTTCTCTTCCCCAATCCAGGAGAACACAGCAAAGTCTAACACACAACAGGCAGATGACATCACCAATAAACCGCAGCTCACCTACAGGAAAGTAGCACAGTTCCCTGGAGTCAGAGGGAAATAGTGTCCACACCTCAACTTGTACCCTCCAGCCTTGGCCCTTCCCAGTGAGAACAGCTCATGAGGAAATCTGTGGCCCTGAAGCCATGTCTTCCACACAAGGCTGTGTTGATGATGGCACCAAAGAAGCTGAGCTATGGACTTCCTGATGTTCTCCAGGGCAGCTGAAGAGCAGTCATAGCCACTCGGACCAAGAAGCTGAATGCAGGGAGACCCTAGGTTCCCACACCATCCATGTGACATTTGACTCATCCGAAGATGGACTCCTTTGTCAGGATTTTATCACTCAGAAAACAACTTCATACCACCTATTATAAACCTGAAGACATTGCCAAATATGACAAATCAAAGCATCAACTCCTAGAAATCTGTGGCTCATCGGTTTTACTGGTTTTGTGCCTCACCCCACCCCAATGTTAGGTATGTTTCTGTTGCTTCAATAAATACCCTGACCAAAGAAACTTGGACAGGAAAGGGATTACTTTAGCTAACAGGTTCTAATCCATCATTTACAGAGGCCAAGGAAGAAACTCAAGGTTGGAAATTGCAACAGAAACGGTGGAGGGAGGCTGCTTACTGGCTTACTCCCAGACTCACATTCAGCTATGTGTTTGATGTAGCCCAAGGCCACTTCCCTAGGGTGTGCTATCCACAGTGTGCTGGGCCCTCCCATATCAAATAGCAGTCAAGAAAGTGCCCAAGAAGACTGCCACGGGACAATCTGGGGAGGCAATTCCTTAATTAAGGTTTACTTTTCCCAAACATGTCAAGTTGACAATCAAGTCCAGCCATCATATTCAACAGCCGAAAAAAAAAATCTTTAATATGATGAAGTAAAGTATGATGAATCAGTAGAAAGTTGTGCATCCAGAAATGATAAGTGGGGGAGGGGACAAGAGAGGGTAGAAAGCAAGAATATGCCAGGACCATGTCACAGCCAAGGTGTGGGACAGAAAGCACCCTGAGTCCACAAATCCCAGCTGTGGACCCAGCCCAGGCCCTGTGGAGGCAGCCAGCATCTGCAAGACAAGAGAGAGGTGCTGATTGATTCGTTATTTACACATAGCATTGACCAGTCTCCCAACCCATCCTAGGCTGGTGACATTTATTTAGGCAACACTAACCTTGTGGAAAGTTCTAGTTCCCTTTTCTGATCCCACTACAGGGCTGGCCTATCATACCAGGGTGTTTCTTGGATGAGGGGTACTGTAAAGTTCTGTATGGCTCCTCCTCATCTCTGACTCCTATCTCTATATTTATGCATATCTATGGGGACATATAAGGGAAGCACCATTAGGAGGAGAGGTAAAGAGGGGACTATATTCTAGAAGATGCCAATTAAACTTTCTAGGAAGCTGGGGAAAGTGGCCTCTGAAAGCAGCTTGGAATGAGGCAGAGTGAGAGGGGGCAGTGTGGTGTCCCCATGATAAGAAGCCACATCTGACATTACTTCCTGTCTGAGCTCTGCCCAGTAGCTTCAAGGTGAAGGAAAGCTAGGTGCAGGGACTCAAAGAAAGCCCAAGTTTATGCACCACCTTCCTGAGAACCAGGCCCCAAATGCTCAGGACACAGAGTGAACTGAAACATAGGGAAAGTTCTTCACTCTCTCTAGAACCATGTGACATCAATGGAGTCAAACTGAATCTCTACCCGTCCTCCAGAACTCAGTTTTTCTCAGGTCTTGAAGGTTTTCAGAAGTATGGAAAAGGGGCAGACCCTGGGAGAAGCCACTGGCCACTTTGCACACCTATTCATCTGATGGCCAAGGAGATTACACACCATGACCAGCCTCTCCTGCAGTGAGGAGGCAAACAGTCCATCCCTCCCCAGGTCCATAGCAAACAGGAAGGGCACCCAGTAACCATTTGGAATCTTGTCTGGACACCATAATGTGCAACTGAGCAGGGCAAACAGTGTGCTAGAGTGACCCAGCGAGTTCCCCACTCCCCCCAGCTTTCGGGGCTATGATAAACACCCATGCCTTGCCTCCAAAGCCCTTCTCAAGAGTAGCTCAGTTAGTAGCGTACTTGCTTAGGATGCACAAAGCCCTGGCTTCCATCTGCAGCACCACATAGAACTGAGTGTGGCACCTGTAATGCAGCAGAGAGAGAGAGGCAGGATGATCAGAAGTTCTAAGTCACTCCTGTTACATCATGAGTTTGAGGATAGCTTGGGATAGACCCTTCAAGACAAGAAGAGAAGCAGAGGTAGACAGAAGTGAAAAAGAGATCTCTTTCTCTTCTCTCTCTCTCTCTTCTCCTCTTCTCTTTCTCTCACTCTCTCTCTCTTTCCCTCCCTCCTTCCATCCTTCTTTCCCCCTCTCTCTCTCTTTATCAAAAACACACACACACACACAACACCAGCCCATTCCACTCTTCTACAAAGGCACAAGGCAGTCCAGTCCACTGACCAAGACCATAGAATTTGCCCCACGGTAGTGTTAACCTATATACACCCAGCCATCCAGAGTACCTTAGAATTTTTAAAACAACATGAAGACATTTTGAAAAATGTAACAAGAAATAAAACGGGGTCACATTTCTAGATAATACATATGGCTGCATGAAGCCAAATGCAGAACTGAAAATCACATTGCATGAAAGACAGATGCATGAGCAGATAGGAAAAAAACATGCAGAAGCACAGATATGTGTGGAGTCCGGTAGAGGAGAAGGTCACCTTCAGATACTGTAGGGACTTTGGATCGGATTGGCTATCTGATTACAGATAATTGAAAGTCCCAATGTGGGCCTGGGAATAGCTCAGCTGGTAAGATGCTTTCAGCAGAAGCACAAGGACTGAGCTCGAAGGCCAGAACCCATACAGAAGCTGGGTCTGGGGACGTGTGCCTGGAATCCCAGAGCTGGGGAGACAGAGACAGGAGATGGTTCACCTGCTAGGCTAATCAGTGAGCTGTAGATTCAGTGAAGACCTTGTGTCATAAAACAAGGTGGAAGACTGGGTGTGGCAGCACATGCCTTGAATCCCAGAACTTTGTGAGTTCTCCACCAGCCTGGTCTACAGAGTAAGTTCCAAGCTAACTGGGCAACATTGTAAGATCCTGTTTCAAAATAAAAATGTACAGAGAGATAGAGGAAGCACTCATTCAGTGTTTACCTCTGGCCTCCACATGTATGCATAGCACATACATGTACCACACACACACACAACACAAAAATAAATTAATTAATTAAAACTGTAAAGGAACTAGAAAGAATCAACATTAGTAATGGTGCTATAAGACCTATAAGAACAGGCAGAATTCCTAAACTCCTGGTGACAACAGGGACACCAGATGACCACTATCCACAGTGTGTCCCCCTAGTTATCATCCCAGGCCATCAGACCCAGTGGGCCGGGTAAAGCCAAAGACAAATGACTCTGTTCTTAGACAGCTGTGGGTGCTCCATGCACAATAAAGAATCACGCACAAGAGACAGAGCCATTGAAGAGGAATGTGCACATCATACATAACACATCACACACATATATCACATACATGCATCATACACATCATACTACACATCATACACACACATATACATAGCACATACACATCATACACACATCATACATACCATAGATACATACACACATCCACACATACATACATACATGCATACACATCATACACATCATAATACACACATCATATACACACATTCATACATACACACATCACACACATACATTACATACATGCATATACACATTATATACACATCATACATGTACATATCATATATACATACATCACACACATCATACTAAATCATCATTCGTATCATACATGCACACATACATCACATACATGCATCATACACATCATACATACATCATACATGCACACATCATACACATCATACATACACACAGACACACTCAGTCCTGGAGAGGGCCAAAATTGCTTGTTGACAAGAAGAAAGCAAGACAGGGAATGGCTAGCGCCCCACAAAGTGCCATGGGATGGTAAGAGCATTATGTGGTGCCTCCCACCACCTCTACAGTGAGCACGCCTCAAGGCAGCTGCCCAAGCTCATCGGTGGTGGCGGCCTTGGGTGGGGAGAATGCTCCATTGCAAGGCTAGCTCTGGACACCAGCTAGATAGATCTCAGCAGTAGAGTTCTTGCCTAATGTGTACAAAGTCATGAATGAATGAATGAATGAATGAATGAATTTTTTTTTATGTTTTTCGAGACAAGGTTCTCTTATAGCCTGCTGTCTGGAACTCACTCTGTAGACCAGCTAGCTCGAAATCAAATCTGCTCTCTGCTCCCAAGTGCTGGGATTAAGGCATGCGCCACACCCCAGCAGATGATTTTTTAAAATGCAAAAGCATTCGCACCATCTTCCAAGAGGGAACAGATTCAACTCTGTTTCTCTCTCAGATCATAGCTTTAAGTATCAAACTGCATTTAACAAAGTTACAGGAAATTGCAAATTGACTAATAAATAAAATTTTCAGAATGCAAAGATTTTCCTTAAAAAAAAAGCTATCAGTGTCTTTCATTTCTTCAAAGTTGGTAAGAAGGAGTTGGTAAGAATGTGAGAGAAAGAGTTTTTCTACCAAAATACCAAAAGCTGAGTTTTCTAAAGGAAGGGACTTTCATACTGCCAAACACGAGTGGTTTTCATTCGTTTCCACTGGTAAGATGGCCCTGAGGCAGAATAGAAGTGGAAATAACTTAATGTAATATTCGGTCTTCTGGTCTATTAGCCAATTGCTTTCTCCTGACTTTATTTTTCGTCATTAAATAAAGTCTTGAAAACTTAAGATTTTCCTGTGTGCTGCGTTGTGTGTTCTTCTGATGGTGAGTGTCCATTGTCAACTTAAGGTTTAGGAGGCAGGCCTCTGGGCACTTGTGAGGGATTGTCTACATTACAGTTAGCATCTGAGAATTCTGGGAAGGATTTGTCTCGATTATGTTATCAGTGTGAGAAGGTCTAACTTAAGTGTAGGTAGAACCTGGACCTGTAAGTGGAGAAGATGAGCCGGGTACAGCACGCATGGACTCACCAGTCTCTGTTTCTGATTGTGGATGTCATGTGATCAAGTCCCTCAAGCTCCTGCCTCTGTGTCATCCCTGTTATGACTTACTGTAACCTGGAATTGTGAGCCAACCTAAACTGATTTCCTTAAGTTCCTTGTGTCAGAATATCTTATCACTGCACAGGAAATGAAATCTAAGACATTTCTGGGAATTCAAGTCACCAAGATGAGTTTATGGAGAAAACTCAAACCCTAGAATTAAAAAGATCACTGGGTCTAAGACTGATTTAAGAGCTATCGGGAGATATACCGGTGACTCTGAGGCAGCATCAGATGAGATCCGCACTTTAAGCAGTGTAAATATAAACGTATCGACAATAATACAGAAAATATGCAATCTTGCCTGGCAAGGTGGCAGACAATAAAGGTAATTGTTGCCAAGCTGATGACCAGAGATTGATCCCCGGGACTCACGTGGTAGAAGGAGAGAACTGACTCCCGCAAGCATCCTCTGACCTCTACATATGTATAGTGGCATGGCATACCTCCTAATAAATACATGCGACTTTCAATTCTTTTTGTTTCTAAATTGATCTTTGTTAGTGTAACAAATACAGGGCATAGTTTGTACACTGATATGATACTATGTAGTTTTTCTAAGCTGTTTGCTCTTGTGTCATCGTGTAGCTGCTTCGGGGTTTTATATACAGATGAAGACGGTTTTATTTTGCTTTGTCCTGTTGGCATGGTTTTTTTCCTTTCTTGTCTCACTGCTCTGCCGTGGATCTCTCAGACAGTGTTAAATAGCCATGAAAGCAATGTACTTTACCTACAACTCTTAAAGGGAATATCCCCACTGTGCACTGATGCTGGCCATGGGTCTGTGGATGCTCTGTCACGCGCGCTGAAATGGTTTTCTCTTCCCAATGTTTTCAGGTTTTTATTGGGCATCTTTTCTGCTTGCATCAAGCTGTCCATATGATTTTTCTTTCATTTTAAGTATTAAACCCGGTGTATAATCCTTGCAAAATATCTTCAGAGTAAGATATGTTATCTTCCTAAGGCATAGCTGGATTTGCTTAAAAGTTCCTCATAAGAGGTTTGTGTCTGTCTGTGAGGTGTTCTGCTGAGTTCTTTTCTTTGACTGTCTCTGTGTGGTTTATAGTTTCAGGATAACATTGGACTCATGAAGGGAATTGGAAAGTTGTCCCTTCTGTTTGCTGGAACAGATTGTGGGAACTGGTGTTACCTCTCCTTAAGTGTTTGGAGCCATCTGGCCTTGGAGTTTTCTCTATGGGGAGGTCTCCTTTCATGATGAGTTTCATTCAATAGATAGAGTCTATATAGGTCACCTGCTCTTCATTCAGGGAACTTAGACAGTTGGACCCTTCCAGGAATTCATCCATTTTGTCTGTGTTACCAACTCTACTGGCACAGCTGTCCTGTTGCTTCTCACTCCTCAGTACGCACAGCTCAGTATGGACAGTGTCCAGCCTTCATTCCTGATATTGTGCGTATTCTGTGACTCTCCCCACCTCCTCTTCTTTCCTTCCTTTTGCTCTCTTCTAATTCTTCTTCACCTCTCCATCTCTTCCTCCCATCTCTGTTTATTGCCTTTAGAGATCTTTTATGCTGCATTATATTGTCATTGTTATTTATCATCATCATCAGTAGTTGTGTGTGTGTGTGTGTTGTATGCACATCATAACACAAGTACAAAGGTCACAGGACAACTTGTAGGAATCAGTTCTTTCTCTCTGCAGGGGGTTGCTGAAGTTAAATTCAGATTGTCAAGTGTGTACCAATTAACCATCCCTCCCTTTCTAACGATATATTTTTAAAAGTCACTATTGGCTTTCACATTTTTATGCTTGTTTTGGGTTCGCTTTTGTCATTTCCAGAGCTCCTGGAATGGCATGAAGGACAAGGACACCCACGAAGACCCTGGTAACAGGGCTGCCAGTCAAGGAGTGACTCCATGACTTAGACTCCAAATGTGACATTTCTAGGAACACTTTCTATAAAAAAGTGTTTTATAAACTCTGTTCCTATTTCCTATAAAAGAAGTCTCACTATCACTCAGGTTGTTGCTGTGTTCTGTGCTGTGTGCCTCTCCTCTTCCTCTCCTCTCCTCTCCTCTCCTCTCCTCTCCTCTCCCTCCTCCTCTCCTCTCCTCTCCTCTCCTCTCCTTCCTTTGTGCTCTTCCTGCCTCAGTCTCCTGACTGCCGAGCTCTCGGGCCTGTGCTGTCTCACTCACAGGAGCACCTTTTAGTTTTGCTCTATTTTCCTCTTAACAGACTCAAAACTGTTCTTTTGATACAAATCTTGTCTACAATAATCCAGAATATAATTTTTCTATATATTTCCTGACTCTAAGTGACAAAGGGGCATTGTGTCATGTCTAACAGGGTGGGAGGGGCTTACATAGTGTTTACGAGATAACAGTTTTCAAGCGGATCCCAAGAGAAGTGGAGCAGGTTTGAGAGGTGAGCAAAGAAAATGAGAGCAGATGTGAGGAAAGCTTAAAGGAGATGCTGGCCAGGCCGGACGGAACTCTGTAAGCTAAGAACATTCCAGAACACGGCATTCTTCAGGTGGCAGAAACACTGTGCGGTGTACTAAGAATCTGCATGTTTCAGCAAATTGATCTGTTAGCAGGAACAAGAAACTGCAGCCGTGGGGCAAGTACAAGTGTGAGGATCTAACTTTGGATCCCCAGAACCCACTCCACATAAACTACTCAGAGTGGTTCATGGATGTAATCCCAAGTCTCCTACCATGAGCTGGGTGGTAGAAACAAGAGAATGCCTGGAAGCTTGCAGGACAACTAACCTGGTATATGTACAAGCATACACTAAGACACCCTTCTCCAACAAGATGGAAGGTGAGGGAAGACACCTCAGGCTGTTCCCAACCTTCATACAGACACCATGGCATGTGTACACTGGCACTCACACACAAATACATACACATAAATGTATATGTACATACACATACATACACACATACATACATGCATGCATGCATATATACATACACACATGCATACATATATATATACACACATACATACATACACATACATACACATTTACACATACACAGATACACATACTTGCACACATACATATATGCACATATACACACATACAGACATACATTCATACATAGGTACATACATAATTACATACATATACACACATACACATAGACATACACATTCATACATAGATATATACATGCATACATACACACACATGCATGCAAACATACACATACATACAGACATATACATTCATGCATAGATACATATATATACACATACATACACACTTTTTTAAAATTAGGAACAAAGAAAATCGAAGAAAAGGGGTAGAAAAGAGGGGGAGCAGTCACCAGAAGGAGCTGGCAATCCCTGGCAATTGAACAAGGAGGAAGGGTGAGCTGAAACAGATCTGAGTTGTGGTGACAACAAAGACTGCCAGGAGAGATGCCAGGAGGGCACTGTGGTGGTAGTGGTTGAGAGAAAATAATTTCAACATGGTGACAGACTCAAGACTGCACACCTCTCTCTGACCACCCTAGCATCACGCACCTCCAGATGGCTTCTGTCAATACAGTCCTGGACTACAAGTAGATGCTGAGGGGTAGGGACAATTTTTCTTTTAACCTAGAAGTACTACATGCCACAGTGTGTATATTTAAGGCAATGAGATTTGTCAACAGGAGATGATGTGACAAAAAAATGAAAATTTGGGGCCAGTGAGAAGGTTCAGAGGGTGGAGAAGCTTGTCACTAAGACTGAATAGCCAAGTTCAAGTCCCAAGCCCCATTGTAGTAGAAGAGACTCTACTCCCACAGGTTATCCTCTGACCTCCACATGTGTGCTATGACATGTATGCACACACAACACACACACACACACACACACACACACACGAATATACACACATACACAAAAACAAATAAATAATTTTTTTTTTTAAAGAGAAGAAAATATGACTCTGAGCTAAGCTGACTGAGCCCTTTTCTGTGCTGAGCTAATTAAACGCTTTTCAGACACCAACTCGGTGGATTCCCAATCCTACTGAGGAGGCGCACCATCACGGGTACACTGCAGCGCTGGTGAACCTCATGAAATACAGGGAAGTAAAGCCATGTGCACAGGGTCACCCAGCTGTAAAGTCCTGAGTCCGGGCTGCCTGGCTCTAAAGCTACTCAAGAGGCTGCCTCTGACAAGAGCAGAAGGATCCTTCTGGAATCATCTATTTGGGAGACGTTGACGGCAGGAAAGGAGCAGTAAAGGAGGTACACTGTGACACAAATGTGCTTCTGGCCTGAGGATTATAAATACACACCATACCAGATGGTCCTTACAGGGAGCACGGGGAGGAGGACCACAGATCTGTGGTACGGATGCTATTTAAACCAGCCTCAGCCACCATGTCCTCTGTGATCTCCATTTTAAAATTCCTACATGAGTGGGCTCCTTTGGAAAAAAAATAAATAAGTGGACTCATTTCCAAAGCTGTGGTTTCAGGGACAGTCATTGCACTGCGGACTACTGAAGTTAAAAATGAATTCCAGAGATTTAACAAAAAATAGTTTTTCATGGAATAAAGAATAATACTTCCTAGAGTGGGTTCCTGGACAGAATTAGCACCTCAAAAACGTGTTGGAAGATGATGCTCATGTGGTCCATGTAGTTTTGCTCACTGAGTTATCTCCATACCCCCAATTCCTTCTTAAGCTGGACCCCAAGGTCAGAAGTCCCATCCTTCCAGTGTCCTCAGCAAGGGGAAGATGGAGTCCCTTGGTTCCCTGTCATCATCTGAAGCTAAGGTAGAGGTTCTCTTGGGAACATCCTGACCAACCCCCTGCTACAGTTTGCATCTTGACGTTCCTCTCTGTCCCCACCCTCACCCCTCCACCCCCCATCAAAGGCCCTGTGCTTGGTTCTCAACTTGTTTCTATCCAACCTGGTGTCAATCATTAGGAGGCAGACCTCACAGTAGAGAGGGTCTTAGGCCAGTGGGAGCATGTCCTTAAAGGGGATTGTGGAATCTTGTGTCTTGTTCCCTCCCCACCTCTCTCAGATCATGATGTAACTGGTTGTGCAATGCCACCTGCTTTGGCCATAATGAACCACCTCCTCAAGGGGCCAGTCAATCATGGAGTAAAACCTTCAAGACTGTGAGGAAAAATAAACCTTTTTCTCTGTGTAAGTCAATTGCCTCTGCTGTTTTGTTATACTCACATCAAGTGTGCATGTCCCAGAGGCAAACTGTCCCAGGGAGACCATCCTCCCATGTCCCCAGCCTAGAATGTGACATTCCTTCTCCAAAATGCCTTCCCCAAGCAGATAGGAGACAGAGACGCCTTCCTAGGCAGTCAATAAACAAACAACGAGTCAATCTAGAGGCAGCTCTTTGACATCTGATGTGGTTGACACCATGTCACTATGACAAATACCTCCCAAAAACAGCTTAAGGGAAGAAAGGCTTATTTAGGATCATGGCATCAGGGGACTTCAGTCCACTAGAGATGGCCTGGGGGAAATTCATGCTGTCAGGAGTATATGTCAGAGACTATTCACATTGCTGCCAAGAGAACAGGCCAGACCCAGGAGTGGACACAACTTTCAAATTCTAACCAGCTGCTCCAATGGGCTTCACCCGTTCTCTGCATGAACTTCCCTCAGACAGCTGGTCTTCCTTTTCTTGTCTTAGTCACCCAAGCTCAGCCAGTTTCCAACACCCATGCCAGTCCAGGGATCCACCTTCCACCCACACATGCACATTTTAGAATTGTTTGCTCTGGAGGCAGGAGGGAGACTCATAAGCTCAGGAAGTAAACAAAACTTACAGGACTCACAAGACCTCCACCCAAGGTTATATAAGCAGAAGGGATTTCTGGGGAAGGACCCTCTTGTTAGCCAAGCTGCCTATAAGTCATATGGGTACTTCATAACTCAACTTCCATGGAGCTGCTGTCTCCTAAGAGCCTCCCTATACCATATCTTGGAATCTATTGGTGATTGAAGAGGTGTGCATATTAAAACACATGTTCCTGAGGTCTATATCAAGGGCCCTTACACCTGTGAGCCCTTACTATCGGCCATGGCTGCCACAGTCATTGACACACAGTAATATGTTGCCCACCTTTCACAATTGAGAAGAATCTGGTATCATCATCATGGTCAAGGGACTGAACACAACGTCAGAACAAGGTAAGAACCCTGTTCTCCAGGACAGAGCCCAGGTCCTTGTGCCCCACAGTTGCTTTCATATCCTAACATTGAGGCTTAGAGCCGGGTGGATGCAGTACCATGGTCTCTGGAGCTGACCCACATCCTCACTGGGTGCCAATTGGAAGTTCTGCCAGAATGTATTTGCACAATCACTCGTATCTAGTGAGTGTAATTCAACGAGAGAGCCTGCCTCATTCAACCAGGTCAAACAATTGCCACTGTGCTCCGTCTTCGGTGAGACTGGAGGATAGCTTGCCAGTGTTTGCTGCTCCCTCTTCAGAGAAGTGTCCCTGGACTCAATCCCATCAAGGGGGACCACCTTCCACATCCCACATTAACAGCCCCTCACCTTCACGAGTGCATATATAGGCCACTGCCCTGAACTCTGGGACACCAAGGGCCTCTGCTGCACCGCCTGTGCTTGGCACAGACTTAAACACAATAGCAATAGATCAGAGGAGACCAGAGCACACAAATATTCCAGCTGCAGAAGGCCAGTGTTCCGATGCCACCTGTGTTTCATTCCAAAGGCAGAGCACACACACGCACAGGTGACTTTTGAAAAGCACCCCCAAACATGGAAACACTAAGTCCTTCCTGCTTCCTCTTGAACTCATGGGGGGTGGGCGGGGGGAGGAGACAGTCAGGCTGGAAGCATGTGTTTTAGGACGAGCACACTTAGAATGAGCAGGTAGGGCTCAAATCCAGAGACAGCTATTCCGAGCTGCCTGAGTGTACGGGGTGCAGAGAGGGCCAATTCACACTGGTGTTCTCTCTCCTCATTCTGAGACTTGCCCAGCTTCAGAGGAGCTAGCGATAAAAATAGACTCTCTCCTTTCTCTGGCGCAGCTAACTGGAATCAACATGGGGGCTGTTTGTTTTGGAGCAAGAAGGGAAATTTGGGATATGAGAATTGACTAGCTCGCTTGTAAGGGTGATAACGGTGATGTGGCTCCTTCTCAGTCCTAAGGCAGCAGGTGGACATGGGTCACCTCCATCAGCTACACTGTGATGGGTGGCCAAGGACGGAGCACTACATGTTTTGTGTGGTGGCAATACTCCCTAGTATCACCTCACCTGGTGTTTCTCAAATAAGAAAGTTACCCTAATCCAGTTAAGATCACCATGCCTTCAGGGACATGAAGCCCCTGGAATAATTCCTGCACACTTAAAAGAGTTGGTACCACACACGTCCAGGAGGGAATAATTACCAGGAGGCCTGGATGAAAAGTGTCCAGCACCCACCAGAAGTGTCACAGGGCCACATAATCCCCAAGGTTCCCACTCACCCAGGCCTCTCCTGTCCCTCTCCCTTTCCTTCATCTTCATACACAAACTACTCTTGATGAGGACGAAGCTGAAGAAAGCAAACCCACTGTAAACAACACAAGCCACTTGGTAGTAAATGTGTCCTTTCTTAAAACCCACTGTGCTGCTGGAGTGGCGTGGGGGTCAGGATGCCGACACTCACAGGTCTGAAGGCAATGGAGGAAAAGTTTTACCTGGAGTTAGACATTGTGAGAAGCCAGTGGCTGAGCTTTCAGGTTGAAAACTGGAAGGTGGAGTCGAGGCACCGTGCTGGGGTCTGGTCCCAACTGGTCCTCCTTCAGCTGGAGAGGAATTGTCCCCATGGAGCCAGATGTAAAGAGACCACACCCACACAGGGGCAGGTGTGAGGAGACCGGTCCACACCCACACTCACACAGGGGCAGGTGTGAGGACACACCCACACTCACACCTGGGTAGGTATGCTGAGGCCATCTCATAAGGGGCAGGCAGACAAGGCTACACCCCAGCACACACATAGAACTACCATTCTCAAGAACACCATTCAGACCTCTGCTTCCTTTTCATAGGCCAGGCCTTTTCTGCTCTTTGCTCAAGTTCAAAGCCCTAACTAGCAATGGTGTATCTCTCCTTCAGATCAACACCATGTGTTCACAACCTCTACCTTCCAAGTCAAGCCCCTTGCATGAACAGACTTCGGTCCCAACTTGGCACCAGATCCCTCGCTCATGACAGACCGTGTGTCTATGGGTGCCTCTACTGCATGTGTTTGGTAGCACCAGGCACATCACTTTAAACACCCACAGATGTTAGCACCCAGAGGAACTCTGAGACCCCAACCCTGAGCAAGGACAGAGAGAAAGGGAAGAAAGATGCTTTTCTTTCACAGTTATTACCAGAACAGAATCTTCCTGCTCAGAAACAGAGTGCCAGAACAGCCACAAAGCCCTTGTGGGATGTGCTGATGTACAAGGCCCCAGAACTCACAGGGTCTAGAACTCACAGGGGTCTGTGAGCTATTAAATAAGGATGCAAAGGACCTAAAACACATCCAATTGTTTTCCTCTCCAGAGTTTAGAAATGCAAGCTCGTGCTTATCAATCACCTGCAACTCATCCAAGACTCCAGCAAGTCACACATGGCTGAGGACACAAGTCCACAGGACCCAAAGAGGAAGCCAACCGGTCGCTTACCAGATTCATCCCAGCATTGCAGGGAGTTGAATTGGATCCTTCGTGACCAGAGATCCCTGTGTGACTTCTGTGATGACTCTTAAGGGAGAGGTTGTGTCATTGCTATGACCAAACACATAACTAGGAACAGCTTTGGGGCAGGGTTTATTTGGCTTACAGTTGGGCTTAAGAAGGGGTACAGTCTACTGTGGTGATGATGGCATGGCAGCCGGAGCGCACAACAACTGTTCATGTCACATCCACAGTTGAGAAGCAGAGAGAAATGAATGCCAATCAACCCCCACTTTGTTTTTATTCAGCCTGGGAATAGCACTGCCCTCATTCAAGGTAAGTCGTCCCTGCTCTGTTAAATCTATCTGGAAACATTCTCATTGACTCCTCTAGAGATGTGTTTCCATGGTGATCCAAATCCCATTGATTTGGCAATGAAAAAGAGCCATCTTCCCCTGGATGCACACGAGGAATGAGAAGAAGGGAGGTCCTCGCTTCTGCTCCTCAATCTGCTGTCCCGTGGATCTGACTTAGGGCCTGATCAGACACACTTAGCATCTTGTGCAACTAGGGTGTGTGTGACTTCTGGTTGATAACTGAGGTTGCCAATCAATATTAAGCATCAGAATTGTAATTTTCTGGATATGAGCCACCTTTCTGAGAACTCAGGATTTTCATTGTACTGTGTAAATAGATACTCACAACTTTCCACTGTCCAAAAATTTAGCCTTAGGGGACTTCCAGTAACAGAGTTTAACACAACAGTGAACAAAAACATTTCTTGTCCACTTGTGGAGTCATAGCCATGCCGTGAGCTCACACTGACTCCAAAGCTCCTGCCTGGGAGTCTTAACAGATGAGGGCAGGTCCCCTGGCCCAGGAAATACTGTTAAGCAATTCCAGTAGTGCAAATTCCAGATCGCAACTCCGAAAATCAGTCTTGTGTCACGTGGCCAGTGTAGAAAGCTAACAGCCTTGCACAAATAAAGGCCTCCAGTGGCCTCCAGTTGGGAACCAGGTTGCATCAGTCCTGGTCCCTGTCTTTGGTCTTTGAGCCTTTGGGGACCACAGAACAGGCAGAGATCATATCACAGTTGTGGGATTAGAGGGAAGCAAGGCCATCAGCTTGCTGAGCTAGCTTAGAATCTTAGAACAATAAAGTTTCACTGCCCCCTACATTGGGGTTTCTGTGTTACCTTTGACATTACAAAACGCACTCCCCGTCTACAAATGTGGGAGGTGAGATACACATGCCGTATTCCAAAACCTGTTGGACAAGGCTACCTTTAGGGGAGGCTTATGCTTTCTGAGCCTGCTGAGAAGGAGCCCTGTGAGAAGCAGTTTCCTCTGCAGAATCACCCACTAGCTTCTACAAGCACTGAGGCCCTCGGCTCCCTCTGTACATCCCATCAGCACAAGGATCCTGGGGAAGTAATACCTGCTGCAGCCTCGATGTCTCTCTAACTAGAGATGCTCACTAACAGTCCCATGTCCACTGTGACGAATAAACTCTTGGCATTGGACTGAATAAACTCCAACGGAGGGCCCTGTGACCAGGTTTTGTCCTGTAAAATCTATAAATATTATTCTGGTCCCCTTCTTACTATGTGTTCAAATCCAGACCACGTTGGATATTTCAGGTAAAAATTGGCTTGACAGAGCCGGGACCTACAGTCAGGCCATCTTCTCAGCAGAGTCGGCAGTGATTGGAGTGTACACATCCCCTATCCCCGTTATCAGAAATATAAGATTTTGTTGACAGCATTGAGCCAGTAAGTCTGAAAGTGTAGTTCTGATGTTTTGGTTTAATCGGGAATCTGTGTTTACTGACACTAAAGGTCCTTGCCCTCAATTGATTTCTGATCTATCAATAAAGTTGCCATTAGTCAAAGGCTGAGCATGGAGTGGGACACTGAAAGTTGCCCGGGTAGGATGCAGAGAGAATCTGGAGGACAGGGAGAGGAGAGAAGGGGCCGCAGTAGCACAGTAGCTGAAGGAAGAAATCCAGCCAGTTATGTGAGCTGCGGGTAAGTAGCCTCTGGCCACTTTCCCTATTGGCCCTGGGGTAGCAGGGGAAGAATTAGGAGGGCACAATCCTAATTCAGTTCTGGAGTTAGCCTAGGCATTTTAAGAATGACAGTGCGTGTGTGCATGCGTGCGTGTTTTCTATTCATGGATTGGAGATAGCTCTCTGGTGCAGGTGAACACGTGCAACCATCCTGGAGCACAAAGAGGTGTAGATAAAACTACACACTATATAGAAGCAATTAAATTTAGGTTTTTAAAGTTATGTATTAGTTGGAAAACAGTTAAAAGACATGTTTTAGCTGGAAATCCATGACTTCTATCATTGAAAAAAAATCAAAAAATAAATTTAGTTGCCAGGAAAAAGATCTGTGACACCACTGTCAGTGCCTCCAAATAATATATGGGTAAAATTTTTAAGTTATATTTTAAAGTGCAATAAACAGATGCATAGAGGTTATTTGCTTACAAAATGAACTTAATTAAATATCATGGCTGAAATACTTTTAGAAATAAGTTCACCCAGCATCTCTATAATCTGACCATGCGAAGTTCCCTGCAACCTTTCAAGAATATCGTTGCTATATAAATTATGGAGGAAGTATGTAATTAGATAGGCAGGCACAGCTAACATAGTTGCCAGTAAGGCCTTAAAAGCTCCACACTGGAAGGAAAGCAGGTGGGAAGGGCTTAAGGAATAAAAGAGAGAAAGAAAGTGACATAATCTCATTTCTATTAAAACATATTTTAAAAGTTCCACTCTGTGGTGACTCTGCAAGGCATGGCAAAGCATTCCTTCTGGAGGAAAACAGCTCCTTTTTATTGTTAATGGATCAAATTGGATCAGATTGTTATTCTTGTGGGAGTATGCTCCAGGAACGAACGTCGATAAGAGACGTGTTACATAATAGAGATAACACCGGGAGAGAGGGCATCACAGAGATAAATGACATAGCTTTCAAATGTCTAATGAAACCCAAGGTCATGCTGCTGAAACCAGAATGCAGCACCACCTTTTCTGAGCTTATGATTGGCATTCCCCTTGCCCTAGTGCGCTGAAGCATTTTCACACCTCGGAATGGGACTGGAGACAGAATCTGAACTCCGTACCCACCAGTTGCTAGTCACATGCTGTCTTCTATGACGTGAGTGTGCTTCTGTCCACTTGGATTCCACCCACAGGCCCCTAAGAAGAATACCCTCACCTTAGGAGAAACTAATTATTTACTCGTTCCCCTTACTACCACCCCAGAGGAGCAGGGTGGTACTCCCTTAAATGACCCTTAGTCAATGGTGCGTCATCTGGCTCCTCAACACCGGGCACCATGGGCCGAGCAGACAGCTCGAGTTCCTCAGCAGTGGAACTCATGGCGGAATTTAATAACTAGGTCAGTGGAATAAAAGTCTCTCCAAATCCAAAGAGGAAACCCAGTAGAAAACGATTACACTAGAATTTAAAGGCAGCCATCACACAGATGCACATGAACATTGTACACAGTTCCTGCATCCCGAGGCAGTGGGATCGCTCGGCACGTGTGACAGTGTGTGCTTTGCCAATGAGAGAGAGTCAAAATGGCCACTGTGGTGGTTTGACTAGGAATGCCCCCCAACTCCACAGGCTCATATACTTGAATTCTTGTCATTAGGAAGTGGCATGATTTGAGAGGGATTAGGATATAGATGTGGCCTTGTTGGAGAAGGTATGTTTTCTTGGGGTGGGCTTTGGGGTTTCAAATGCTCAAGCCAAGTCTGGTCTCTCTCTGCTGGCTGTGGGTCAGCCTCTTCTCTAGCACCATGCCTGCCTGTCTGCTGTCAGGCTTCCCACCGTGACAAGAATGGACTAAATCTCTAAAAATGTAAGCAAGCCCCAACGAATGCTTTCCTTTATAAGAGTTGCCGTGGTCTTGGTATCTCTCTCTTTAAAAAAAAAAAAAAAAATGTATTTATTTTATGTATACAAGCACACTGTAGCTGTCTTCAGACACACCAGAAGAGGGCATCGGATCCCATTACAGATGGTTGTGAGCCACTATGTAGTTGACGGGAATTGAACTCAGGACCTCTGGAAGAGCAGTCAGTGCTCTTAACCACTGAGCCATCTCTCTTACCCCCATGGTGTCTCTTCACAGCAACATAATACTCTAAGACACCCATCTTATCTCCTGTCTCTGAGACACAGGAAGGAGAGACCAGCCTCAGTGATGTCTCCTTCCTGTGACTGTTTCCCCCCAGATCATCAAATCACCACACATACTGTTCTTTGCCCCTCCTGATTTAACCCTCAACACCATCTACCCTAACCCATATTCTAACACTTCTGAAAAGTCCCCAGCCCCATGACCAACCCCCTCACAAGCCCTAGTAAGAACCCTAGCTCTGTAAGAGAAGCTCACTCCTCCTCTCTCACCCTCCCCTGAAAAGCCCTTTCATTGGTCTGTTGTCCCTGTGGTCCTGAGCACAGTGAATGAGTAAGTGACCAAAGAAACAGACTTTTCTTTTTAGAAACTCTCACTTCAGACCACAATTCCTCTGTCTTTTCACAAACTGGGTGGGGATGGAGTTCTTGGTTTAGTTCACTGGTTTTGATATGTTCCCACCAGGTCTCTTGAGTTGCTTTAGGGAAAAGACAAACATCAGTGCTTGGCCATAGACTTCCCCTGTGAAGAGGAACAGGCATTATGTATGACAGTACTTAGGGCAGAGGTCCAGACATAACAGGTAATGACTACACATGATGACTTAAACTTTCAGACGTGGTTTCCTGACTCAGAGAAGCACAATACGATGACCTGGATGAAATAATCAAGTGTGACTCTCTGAGGAAGTTGTCTGAGCAATTTCACAACTGCCAATACAATAGAGACCTCCGGGCCACAGGAGTGCTGCTACGTCACAGCCTCTGCTGTCTTCTATAACATGACGAACAATCAGTATTTGAAAAAAAAAAAAAAGCTTGACTTTATTGGAAACTATATTTAGCTATAACGTTTCACTGAAATGTTCTTCAGTCCTGGCTCTGAGAAGTTAAATTAGGAAATATAGGAAATACTTTAAATAGGATAGAAATACTTTAAAAGAATGCTGGTCATAATACCTGTAAGGAAATTTTGGTATGCTGTGAAAGTACAGGCATTCAGAGAAGTGATAAGATGGAAAAAAAAAGTCCAGAGCAATAGTAACAGATAGAGAAGTGTTGTGCGGTAGTGCAGAGTGTGATGTCTGTGTGTGTGAGTTTCTGTGTCGACCCTCAATAACCTATGTGAAAATTTGTTCTCCCCAAATGACTCTCCATGAAATTCCACTTAACTTGGAAATATGCACAAATTCTGGATATCTCGGTCTTCATTTTTTTTCAGAAAGAATATAGTTTGGTGATTTTAGTATTGACCTTGCATTAGTGGCTCCTACATTAGGGAAACAAACACACAAACACACAGTTATACTTTAATTATGATTGTTCGCCGCTTAATTATAAAAATATCCCAGAAGGCTCAGGTGCCCGTCATGGTGCTCCCAACAAGAGACATAGCTCTCCATGCATGGACAGATACACCTATATTTTAACACAGTATGGGTCCTGACTCCATCACCAGCCTCCAGTATTGGAAGGGGCAAGCTTTCTTCTAGAAATTTCTAGGTTGTGAACCTTTGAGCTCTTTTCCTTTCAGAAATAAAGTCACAAGCATCCACTTTGAAGAGAGCTTACCTGGTAACCTGAGTTCTTGTACTGAAGTCAAGAGACCTCATTGAGCGCAGAACTTCAATGCATCCCAAGTACTGTAAGGGGAAGAAATAGACCATGAGCTCTGGGAACTGAGAGCAACAGAAATGTCCTAACAATGTAGGGGGTTGGGGAAGCAATATACATTTCTTACATCACACTGTACCTTTAAATTCAATGCGAATAGGGACAGTAAGAAGGGTTCATGGTTAAAGTGTCTGCTGCCAAGCCTCTTGCCCTGATTTAATCCCTGAGACCCACATCTTAGGGATAGTAGAAGGAGAGATACAACAACTACAACCTGTCCTCTGACTGACTCCCATGTGGATACTGCTAGTCCTCTCTCTCTTGTCTCTCTCTCTGTGGGTGTGAGAGAGAGAGAGAGAGAGAGAGAGAGAGAGAGAGAGAGAGAGAATAAATAAGCTGTAATGTGACTCTGGATGTGATTATGTCTCTATTAAAACCCTTAACCCTAAACTAAACCTCTCTAAGGAAACATCTTAAATGCCGAGATTGACAGACCCTCGACTCCTATCAAACCAGTTAGCATTGCCGTTGTCATAACAGGTATAGTTCTCAAAGCTTTTATTCAAGCATACCTTATACACTGCAAGATGTGGAAATCTTAAATGTTTATGCTAATATTATTAAAACATGTTATCAGTGGGATTGCTTCCCCCCTCAACCTGAACATCAAGTTCCTGGGTCTGTATGAGATTTCTGAAAGTTCTTGAATTTTTTTTAAAGAAAGAATTTGGCCACTTATACAACAGCACTTTCACTAACATCAACCTTCTGCCTTAGTTAGGTTTCTACTGCTGTGATTAAACACCATGACCAAAGGCAGCTTGGGGAGGAAAAGGTCTACTTTAGTCGACAGTTCCAGATCACTGAGAAAAGTAAAGGCAGGAACTCAAACAGGGCAGGAACCTGGAGTCAAGACTTTAGGCAGAGACCACAGAGGGGTGCTGCTTACTGGCTTATCCCCATGGCTTGCTCAGCCTGCTTTCTTATCTACCTCAGGACTACCGGCCCAGGGATGGCTCCACCCACAATGGGCTGGACCTTCACTCATCAATCACTCATAAAGAAAATGCCCTACAGACTTACCAACAAACCCATCTTCTGGAAGCATTTTCTCAGTTTAGAGTCCGTCTTCCCAAATGTCTCTAGCTTGTGTAATGTTGACATGAAACTAGTCAGGACACCTTCATGATTTAGTAAATATATCTATGGGGTTTTGAGTAAGCCATAGAGCACTTCAGTTTCACAGAAAACCTTCTTTGCTGTTTACCACAAGTTTCCGGAAGTTCAAATGCACAGCATGCAGTGTGTGACTTTGATCAGTCTCACCCATGAACACACACAAGTGGACAGACATTGTGACTATAGTTGTGACAAGGGAGGCAGCCCCGGTTCTGTGAGCCCTGGGAAAGCTAGAAGACACAGACGCCTTTAAATTTAGACTGAATGAGCCTCATAGTGTGGTGCAGAAAGGGGTTTGTTTGCATTATGCAGAAAACCCAAACTTAGGTCTGGCTTTGTCATCTATTGTTATGTAACTTTATGTAACACTTGACCCACTTCTCAAACTGAGTCTCTGCAGCTGCAGATGTGGCTGGCCCTCCCTCCACTGCACCAACATCAGTGTCAAGGTTACAGAAATCCATCAGCACCTGTGTCAAGGTTATTGACCCACCACTGCCAATGTCAAGGTTACAGAATGCCACCACCTGAGTCAAGTGAGTTCTAAGGCCAATGCCAGGATTCGGCTCTGTTAGCCCACCACTGTAGATGTATCATCAGATCTCTATTGGAACCATAATTCTCAGGGCTGGGGAGACGGCTCAGTCATTAAAGGGATTGATTGCCTTCTAAGTACGAGGACTTGAGTTTGGTCCCCCAGACGAACATAAAATAAGGCAAACATGATTGCTGTGTGTTTGTGCATACGTTTAATCCCACTTCTGGGAAGGCAGAGACTGGTAGATCCCTGGAGCTTGTATTTGTGGGCTTCAGATTCAATGACCCTCTCTCTAAAAGTGCGCTGGAGAGGGCTGGAGTGGGCTGGAGAGATGGCTCTGCAGTTAAGAACACACGCATCTCATCCAGAGAACCTGAGTTTAATCCCCAGCAATCATTTGGTGGCCCACAACCATCTTTTAATGGAATCTCATTCCCTTGTCTGGTGTACATGAAAACAGAACACTCGTATACACAAAATAAATAAATAAATCTTTATTTAAAAAAAAAGTGGGGTAGAGAGTGACTGAGGAAGACACTCCAAATCAACAATTGGCTTATACACGCACACACATACACACTCACATACAGACACACCTGCAGATACATGCAAACACACAGGAATAAGTACACACACAAATGCACACACCCCTCTGTGCACACACTTCCACACACACTCATAACTCTCATTCACAAGTAAAGCATCCTGAGCACGCAGATTGGTATCATGCTTGACTTTCCTAAAACCTATTGGCAGCACCATTTTATTTAGAAGTACATTTTTCAAACTACCAAGAGTTATGTAACCACAGAACCCAATGTTGTTCCTGTGACTGACAGGCCAAATGTCACATACTCAGATGATAACCACCATTATCAAAGTCACCACAGATACCACAACCACATTGCAGAGACATGTGAAACCCATGACCAATGTCAAAAAGTTTGATGAACGCACTCCACTACCTTGGGCTATGGTGGATGCCAAATTCACTGGTATCCTGGGACAATGGAAACACCACTACCACCACTGTGGTGACATTGATACAGGTCCAACATAACAGAACTGTCCCACAAAGCAGTGCAGCAGAGATCTGAGAACACCATTAGCATTGTTATGATCAGAATCCAAGCTAGTCCAGAGACTGAGGCAGGAGGATCACAAGCTCAAGGCCTGACCAGGGAACAAAGTGAGTGCAAGACCAGCCTGTGTAACTTAGTGCAAACCTCTCTCCAAAGAATAAATAAAAAGGAGACTGGGGATGTAGCTTGGGGATAGAACACTTGGCTAGCATGTGTGAGGCCCTAGGTTCAACCTCCAATGCCATAAAAAAGAAAGAATGAATGAATAAAAATGTTTGATTTGGGGAGCAAATAGGTAGACAAGCATGGAACAGAAACTGAAGGAGGGGTCATCCGGAGTCTGCCCTACCTGAGGATCTATCCCATATACAGTCACCAAAGGCAGATGCTGTTGTGGATGCCAGGAAGTGCATGCTGACAGGAGCCTGATAAAGCTGTCTCCTTAGAGCTCTGCCAGAGCTGACATAAACAGAGGCAGATGCTTGTAGCTAACCATTGAACTGATCAAAGAGTTCTCAATGGAGGAGTTAGAGAAAGACTGAAGGAGCTGAAGGGGTTTGCGGCCCAATAGGGAGAGCAACAATACCAACCAACCAGAGTTCCCAGGGTCTAAATCACCAGTCTGGGAGCACACAGGGAGGGACCCATGGCTCCAGCTGTATATGTAGGGGAGGATGGCCTTGTTGGGCATAGGTGGAAGAAGAGGTCCTTGGTCCTGTAAAGGCTGGTTGTCCCAGTGTGGGGGAATTTGAGGGCGGGAGGTGGAAGTGGTTGGGTGATGGGGGCACAGCCACATAGAAGCAGGAGGAGTGGAGATGGGATGGGGGTGTCTGGTGGGGGGGGGGAATAGGGAAAGGGGATAACATCTGAAATGTAAATAAATAAAATGTCCAATAAAAAAATAAATAAATAAAATAAGAAGGCTGACATAAATTATGAATAGTAAAAAAAAAGAAGAAGAAAATGTTTGATGCTAGAAACACACTGGTGTTGGCATTTTCTCAAAGAAAAATGTGAAGAAACATTCATTCACAGATATGTGGAACTGATAGCTTCATCTCAGGAGGAAGAGATTAAGAGAGAAGAGTCCTAAAGCCTGTGGCCAATACCTGTGGAGGTCAAGAGGTGAATGCATTCCCACTAAGGTCTGGGACTTAGTAAAGATGTGCATTTTTAACTACAGAGATGGAAGTCCTAGCCAAGACAATCAGTAAGTCAAAGAAATACACCACATTGGAATGGAAAAGGAAGGAATCAAACTGTCACTGTCTGCGTGTGTGTGTGTGTGTGGTGTGTGTGTGGTGCGCACACACCACACACCTAGTAGAATAATAAATAAAGAGTAATTAATAGTGATAACAAATTCAGCCAAACGGCAGGATACAAAATCAATGCAATCAAATCAATATCTTGTCTACATACCCATAACAAGTTACCTGAAAAAGAGCTCAAGAAAGCAAAGACATTTATAACTCTTACCAAAAATAACATCCCCAAAGATAGGTTAATTAAAGAGATGAAAGTTCTCTGCACTGGAAAGAATAAAATGTTTATGGGGAAAAAATAGAAGAAGGCACATATAGCTGAAAGGCATCCCTTGTTTGTAGATGAGAAAGAAAATTTTGTTAAATGTTTACACTGCCCACTGAAATCTTCAGTTTCAATGCAGTCCATATGAAAATATCACTCACGTTCCCACAGAAAATCATCCTAAAATTCATATAGAACGACAAAAAAGAAAAAAAAAAAAAAAAACAAGCAGAGAAAAAAGTCATCATTAGTAAAAACAGCTGTAAACATCATCGTCTCTGACTACTTCAAAACAGACTGCAAAGCTGTAGTCGTACTGGCTAGCTTTATGTCAACTTGACACAAGCTAGAGTCATCAGTTAGGCAGGAACCTCAATTAAGAAAATACCTTCATAGCTGGGCGTGGATGGCCACGCCTTTAATCCCAGCACTTGGGAGGCAGAGGCAGGCGGATTTCTGAGTTTGAGGCCAGCCTGGTCTACAGAGTGAGTTCCAGGACAGCCAGGGCTATACATAGAAACCCTATCTGAAACCAAAAAAAAAGAAAGAAGAAGAAAGAAAGATAGAAAGAAAGAAAAAAAAGAGGAGGAGGAGGAGAGGAGGAGGAGGAGAAGGAGGAGGAGGAGGAAGGAAAGAGGAAAGGAAGGAAAGGAAAGGAAAGGAAAGGAAAGGAAAGGAAAGGAAAGGAAAGGAAAGGAAAGGAAAGGAAAGGAAAGGAAAAGGAAAAAGACCTTCATAATAATATCAGGCTACAGGCAAGTCTGCAGAGCATTTTCTTAATTAGTGATTGATGTGAGAAAGCCCAGCCCACTGTAGGTGGTGCCGTCCCTGGGGTGGTAAGAAAGTAGATTGCACAAGCCATAGGGAGCAAGCCAGTAAGCAGCATCCGCCATGGCCTCTGCATCAGCTCCTGCCTCCAGGTTCCTGCCCTGTGTGAGCTCTTGCCACCACTGCTTTTGATAATGAACTATTATGTGAACTGTAAGTGAAATAAACTCTTCCCAAGTTGCTTTGGTCATGGTGTCTTGTCCCAGCAATTGTAACCCTAAGACAATGGTCATCAAAACAGTAGACAGAAGAACAAGACTAGAGACAGTAGAATAAAGCCCACACACCTACGGCATTCCAATCAATCTTCATCCAAGAAGCAAAGTGCACACAACAAAAGAAGGATCCTCAATAAATGGTGGGGTGAGGGAAAAGCAGAATGAAACTAGAACCCCGTTCTACCAGATACAAGAATCAACTCAAAACAGTTAAACTGAAACTGAGATTAGTATTAGAAAACTCGGGTGTAGCATACTTTGTGGGGTGTGTTAGTGGTGAGGTTTTTGATAAGACACTAAAACTACAGGGGACAAATTCAAAAGCATGGGGGTGGGGTTGGAGCTGAAAGGCTTTGCCAAAGGAAGAGGAACCAGTCAGCAGAAGGAAGAGATAACCTATAGAATGAAAGGAAACATTTGTAGACTGTCCGTCTGAGGAGGGTTGATGATCTAAGACACATGGAGACTCAACAATTTAATGAACAATAAGTAATAATCTGATTTTTTTAAATGGCCAACATACCTAAATAAGCAAATTTGTAGCCAGCTGGTATTCAACATCAGGGATCATCAGAGAGATGCAAACCAAAACCCCAGTGAGCTCTCACTTTATCCCAGTTAGAATGAGTATTGTAAAAACAATGGTGGGGCTTGGGCTGGCCACTTTTATGTCAACTGACATAAGCTAGAACTATTTTGGAAAGGGGGAAATGAGAACCTGCCCCAACATATTGGTTTGTAGGGATACCCTATAGTGAGTTTCTTGATTGATGGTTGATGTGGGAGGTGACCCAGGCCACTGTGGGCAGTACCACCTCTGGGCTGGTGGTCCTGGGTGCTGTAAGAAACCAGGCTGAGTAGACCATGCAGAGTAGGCCAGTAAGCGGCACCCTCCATGGCCTCTATGTTAGTTCCTACCTCCAGCTTCCTGCCTCCAAGTTCCTGCCCTGCCTTCCCTCAGTGATGAACGTTATAACTTGTAAGGTGAGATAAATCCTTTTACCCCAAGTAGCTAAAAGCATGATTTTATCTGAGCTATAGAAACCCTAAGCCGAGGCTGGACCGATGGCTCACTAGCTAAGAGCAGTTGCTGCTCTTACAGAGGATTCAAGTTCAGTTCCTGTATCTAGTAGCACACAACCACCTGTAACTCCAGCTCAGGGAATCCAATGCCATCTTCTGGCCTCCACAGGTAACTCCACAGGTACACACACACACACACACACACACACACACACAATCAAAAATAAAATCTTTTTTAAAATGTTCACCATCACTGATCATCAAAAAAATGTAAATCAAAACCTTAACAAGATCTCACACTGTCCCAGTGACAGTGACTATTATCAAAAACAAAAAATGTCAAGCGCCCGCAAAGACAGAGAGAAGAGGGAAACACTTGCATAGCATTAGCAGTAGTCTAAATGAATGCAGTTGATATTAAAAACTACATGTCGACTCCCCGGAACATAAAACTGCTATATGGTCTAGAAATCTGGCTTATGAATATATAGGAACTTAAATCAGTATACCAAAGAGACATTCCCCCATGTCCTTATGCCACCATTCCCTGTAACCACGGAATGGAATGCCAGCCTAAATAACTGCCAACTGATGAGTAATTACAGAAAATGTAAGATACAAATAGATAGATAGACAGATTAGTAGATAGAAGATAGATAGATAGATAGATAGATAGATAGATAGATAGATCTAACCATTAAAAAGTATGAAATCCCATGATTTGCAACTACAAAGGTAGACCTGGAGATAGTGGGTTACATTAAGTAAGCCATATACGGAGCAGCAAACACCACATGATCTCCCTGGATGTGGATACAGAAGATGTTCCAGCTTTGTATTGAATAGAACACTAGTTACCAAGGCTGGGAAGAGTGGTGGGAAGGGGTGTGAGAAGGTCCATCAGTGGGAACCAAGGCATACTTAGAAGAGATGGATCCTGCTGTTGCTTTGAGCAGTAGCACGAATTTGGTTTAGTGGTATATCCCGTGTTAGAAGTTGTCAATATGATGGTGTACTCCTGTCATCCATTTAAGAGATGGAGGAGGGGAGATTAGATGTCCAAAGCTATCCGTGGCTACACAGGTTACTTAAGGCCAGCCTGGGCTAAACGATATCCTATGGATCTCTCTGTAGAGTGCTTGCCCAGCATGCTCAAAGCCCTGCTTCAGTCCCCAGCACTGCACACGCCAGGTGTGGTTATGATGCAGTCCTGAAATCCCAGCACTGAGGAAGTGGAGGCAGGGGCATCAGAAGCTCCAGGTTACCCTTAGCCAAATAGTGAATTCGAAGACCTATATGAAACCCTGTCCAAAAAAAAAAACCACACAAATACTAAGACCGAAGAATTTACAAGAAAGAACTTTGAAGGCTTCTATTTGGGTAATGATAAATGTTTGAAGCGATGAAGACACTTATCTCGACTGGAACACTGTGTGCATCTCACAGCGCCGCCCCTCCCCCACCATGCACAGTTTCTATGGATCAAATCATAATTTTCTCCTGAAAAGGTGTTACATGAGTGGGAGGGAAAAGCTCAGTTGCTTGCAAAGGGATAAAGCCTGGCACAGCACTGAAGCTCTTCCAACACCAAACGCGAGACAACACAGAGTAGCAGCAACATTAGTCTGATGATGCGAAGTAACCAAACCAGAATCTGATTTCCACTCCAGACTACCGCTCAAGTGGGAGGGGAAGGGGAAGACTCCAAGTTAACCACCCACAGACGCTTGCTGCAAGGAAGAGTCCAGAAAACTTAATGAAGACGACGCAGAGGAACACGTGGGCTGCCACAAGATGAGAAAAAGAAGCAACAGAGACGCAGGTGTAGCGTATGACTTGATGGTTATGTACGACTTTCAGTATGAGTTTTGATTGTCGGTAACATGAGCAATAGGGAGCAGACAGAGCGGAATGGGTGTGTTTAGGGCACTGCTGTGTTTTATGGAAGCTGCTCCAGATGTGCTCATTTCTAGATTGTGGCAGAAGAAATATGGCTAGGGACAGGAAGATGAATCAGTAATGTACTGCCCATGGAAACACAAGAATCTGAGTCTGGTCCCCAAAACACACATCGAAAGTAGGGTAGGAAGGTGTGTATGTATAATCCCGGTACTCGGGAAGCTGAGACAAGAGGATTTGGGTTTTGAACCCGACCCTCTGCTACACAGCGAGTCCCAGGCTAATCTGAACTAAAGACAGGGACCTCAGTCTCTTCACCCAAGAAAGAATTGAAAAAATTGAGGCAATCACGAAGTTGTGGTTCCTGATAAATGTCAGTATTTGTTTGGTAATTACCTGTAAAAGTTTTTACATCATTCATGATCTCAATTATAAGCACGTTTCGACATCTGCAAGGAAGGGATGCAGAGAAATGGATTTTGTCTCATCTTCTCAGTAGGATTTACCACTGCAGCCTCTGAGAGTTAGCCAGCACTGCCAAAACAGCTGCCCCATGGAACAGTAAAGGAAATGGATTATGTCAGCTGCTGGTCATACTGTATCCACAGGCGGGAAGGAAAGATGGATACCCCAGTGCTCAGCTAGCTCCCATTTTTTTGTTTCTAGGCAATCCAGGACCCTTGAACAGAAGGCACTTCTGCCTGCCTTTTCAGTGGGTCTTGCCCCCTAATCAAGATAATCCCTCACAGGCATGGCCAGAGGTTTGTCTCCTTGGTGATTCTAGACTCTGTCAAGTTGACAGAATTCCCCTTACCTGTGGAAAAGGTAGCCTCTCTATGGACGTTGTTATAAAACGCCCGGACAAAGGCAGCTTGAGGAACAGAGGTTCACTCTGCCTCCTGCTGGTCCACTTCCTCCAGTAAGGCTCCACCTCCTAAAGGTTCCACTTTGTCCCCAGACAGCACCACAGGTTAGGGACCAGCTATGCAAACATGTGAACCTATGGGAGACTATTCACATTCAACCTGCCGTCTAACCCTGGACAACCCAGGATTTCATAGAAGTTGCTGCAAACAGTCAGTACTAAATTGAAGATTGTTGCTCTACAAGCTGAAACCTTCAGCAACACATAGGTGTGTGTGTGTGTGTGTGTGTGTGTGTGTGTGTGTCCCCAACATCCACACGACACCAACAGGAAAAGCTCCAGTTCATTTCCTCAGAACGCTGTCCCACCTTGGTTTTCCTGAGACAGGGTCTCTTACTGACCCAGAGTTCACCAAGCAGGCTAATCTGAGTCAGCAAGTCTCAGGAATCCTGCTGTCCCAGCGTTTCACTGTGCCTTGCTTTTTTATGTGGGTTCTGGGGTATAGGTCAGACTCTGATGCTTACAACTGATTAAGTCCCCTTCCCAGTTCACATGGGAATTTTTTACAACTACAAGACCCACACCTTCTGCAAACCCTCCAAAGCCCAGAAGATTCAAGCATCTATTCCTGTCTGACACCTGTCTACAGAGAGCCCCATCTTAAGTTCCAAGGTTTCTTTTCTGGCTCCAGAATTTTAAATTGTCCATGGGTTGTCTCAGCTCTAGTTCCCTAGGGTGTTTGTCACAGTAATCTTCTCTGAGTTTCAGTTTAATTAAGTGAGAACTGAAGAGGTGTCGGCTCAATAGTTAAGAACAAGTACTGCTTGTACAGGGACCTGGGTTTGCATGTCAGTTTGTCCAGAAGCTCACAATTGCCTGTAACTCTAGCTCCGGGAGATCCAATGTCCTTGTCTTAGTCAGGGCTTGACTTCCTGCACAAAACATCATGATCAAGAAGCAAGTTGGGGAGGAAAGGGTTTATTCAGCTCACACTTCCACATTGCTGCTCATCACCAAAGGAAGTCAGGACAGAAACTCAAGCAGGTCAGGAAGCAGGAGCTGATACAGAGGCCATGGAGGGATGTTACTTACTGGCTTGCTTCCCCTGGCTTGCTCAGCTTGCTTTCTTATAGAACCAGGACTACCAGCCCAGGGATGGCACCACCCACAGTGGACCCTCCCCCTTGATCACTAATTGAGAAAATGCCTTACAGCTGGATTTCATGGAGGCATTTCCTCAAGGGAGGCTCCTTTCTCTGTGATAATTCCAGCTTGTATCAAGTTGGCACACAAAACCAGCCTGTATAATCCTCTTCTCTGGCTTAAGGATACCTTCATTCATGTCCACAAACCTACCCTCAGACAGTCAGTCGGTCAGACAGACAGACAGACAGACAGACACACACACATGAATGCATGCACTCACACACAAAATTTAAGATAAAAATAAAATCTTTTTTAAAAATCAAACAAAGGCCTGGAGAGAGAGCTCTGTAGTTAGGTGTACGCTCTGCTCTTGCAGAGCACGAGTTCAGTGGCCAGCACCCATGTCAGGTGACTCACAAGTGGTAACTCCAGCAGTAGGGAGGGGTATCTGACGCCCTCTTCTGACCCCCTTCCACAAACCCACACATAGTTATAACCCCAATCTAGCTGCTGAGAGCTTTTGCTGAGAAAGAGATGGAATCCAGGAAAACAGCACCACTATTAAAAAAACAACTCAAGGGCACCGGATGAAATTGGCTTTCTGACTAAGACCTGCTAAAAAGCAAGAACACAAAGAGGTGGGCACAGCTCCTGCCACAGAAAGCAGGTTGACAAAATACACCGAGCTAGCTTGCTAGAAAGGAACAAAGCAATAAGGAGGGCATGGAGATAAAATCAAATAGGAGCCATCGGGAAAGAGCTGTGATCTACAGAGACTGGGGGGAAAGCCTCAATTCATCCTGAGCAAGAGGAAAATAAAGGAGAACGGCCACTCAGAAGAGAGTGCTAACAGCCAAGACCTCGAGACACACAGTCTTGTGAGAGTCCTGCTGTAAACCCCGATCAGCAGCTCTGAGTTTCAGCCAGCTGCAAAAGCAAAAGAAGAGGCAGGAAGCCAAGCCAGTGCTGGGAAAGATGACTCATCGCAGACTTGGAGAACTCTTGTGTGGCCTGGGTAGCCACGTGCTGACACAGAGGTCAACTGTCGCTGTGAGCAGCTTCATAGCAAGGTTTACCACAGCAGGTCTGTCCTGCCACTCCAAACCCCCCAAGGACGTGAATTATAGAAGCTCCTGTAAGGACTAAGAATTAGGGACAAAAGGATCAGGCCACAAGAGAAAGCGTTTTGTGTTTATGAGTTCCGGGAGACCTGGAAGTTCAAAGGTGCTTCCATGTTCAAAACCGATATCTCAAAGTTAAAACTGATTCCACTCTCCCTGTTGCTTGGAACATCCAGAGGGCCAAGACATGACAGTCTCTTCTGCATTAGTATGACAACCCAATCCATAAACCACAGTGTATCGTTCAAATGATAATATTTCCTCCCTCCTCAGACAGTGGGGTAGCTCTGCATGTCCAGCCCAGCAATATCCTAATCCTACACTGTCCCTGAGGTGGTGTTAGCCCGTGGTTCATTGTGATAACAAAATACCACATATGGGCTAACGAGAGAGGGGGAGAGAGAGAGAGAGAGAGAGAGAGAGAGAGAGAGAGAGAAACAGAGAGAGAGAGAGAGAAACAGAGAGAGAGAGAGAGAAACAGAGAGAGAGAAACAGAGAGAGAGAAACAGAGAGAGAGAAACAAGAAACAAGAGATAAGAAGGGTAGACAGCAGGAGGAAAGAAGAGAAAGAAAGGGACAGACAGACAGACAGACAGAGGTTAGAGAACCAAGCTCCATGGTGCAGCTTCTGGTGATGATCGTACCTGCCTATGTCACCTCTCAGCACACAGCACTCCTGGGAGAACAAGTAGAAAAAGAGCTCAATTTTCAGAACAGGAAGCCAGAGAGCCTGGAACTCCTCAGCCTTTTCTCAAAGCACCTACTAAGGACCTCTCACTGGGGCCCACTTCCCCCCTCCTTTTCTTCTTTTCATATGTGCGTGTGGTATGCATACATATGTCCGTGTATGTTCACATGTGTATGAGGATATGTATGGGGGTACACATGCATATGTGTGCGTGGAAGTGTGGGGCTGGAAACTGATGTCCGGAATCTTCCTCTGTTTCACTCCACCTAATTCTTTCAAGGCAAGGTCTAGAAATCGAACCCAGAGCTTGTCTATGAGGATGGTCTTACTAGCCAGCCTGCTTGGGGGACAGGGGTGAAGGTAATGAGGAATCATCTGGCTCTACCTTCTATGGCTGGAATTATAAGTGAGCTGCCATGCTCTCCAGCATTTATACAGGTTCTGGGGGGTCTCAACTCAGGCCCTGCTTGTATGGCATGTGCATTAACCACTGAGCCATCTCCCCAGCCTTGTAAAGGTCTCACCTCCTGGCATTGCCACACTGAAAATGAATCTCCCAATGCACAAACTTAATGAGGAACACTCTTAAATCAACAGAACAGCAAGCATCCAGAGGTGTCAGCATGGTCTCTTAAGGTTCTTCCAGACCCTTACCACAAGATCTCAGGATGACACTCTGGTCACAAAACATCTTATTTAAAGAAAGATAAAGCATAGCTCGGAATTCTATGAACCTGAAGACTATAGAACAAGTTAGAGTTAACGGTGTGTGTGTGGACATGCTCAGGAAAGGCCTTCAAGAACAGCACCCACCTGGAGCTGCACTCAACACTGAGAAAGGCTCCTAAGGCACTGGATTAAGAGAGACTGTGACTTCGTGGTGTAAGACTCTAGTGAGTCCTAGTTTACCGGGGACCCCCTGAGTGAACATTGCGGAGATGGGGATCCTTGCAAAAGCAAGAAGAACTTTTATTGTTCCAGCATGCTGGGGTCATCCTGCACCCAAAAAGAGAGGCGACCCCATGCAGCTCATTCAGTGGACATTTATACAGTTTCCAGGGATAACATAGAGAAGCAGCAACTAGGCACAATATGATTGGCAGAACAGTGTGACTTTTAAACTGGTCTTTAGGGAATGAGGTGGCAGGGACTTCCCTTGTCTGCAGGTGGCCGACAGTCTGTCCTATGGGATGTGTCCATGTGCTCTGGGCCTTCCCCACCCGCAGGTACTATCCGAATAATGGCACACAGAGTAAAGACAAGTCAATTATACCTAGCACTACGGCTCTCAAACTTGAACATGCCTCAAAGTCCTTCAGAGGACTGGCTTTACAGTTCCTGGGCTGACACTCCCTAAGCTTGACTTCTAGGCCATGGGAAGGGAGGATTGATGTTGACAGTCTGGTCAGAGGCTACTCTGGCAGTTGTATGGGCTGAGGAAATGGTTCTGTGAGCCAATCAGAGCAGGGCTGGGAAAGAGAACCAGGCACCACCAGGAGAGCAACAGATTGATACAATTGTGAGTGCTCTGGGGAGCACCAAGCAGACCCAAGGAGGAAGTCACTGAGAATGCGCCCTGCCGAGCAGCCTTGTCCTGGCTCCTCAGCCAACCATTTGCTCATGAAGAGGGATGGGATCACAATGACTCAACAAAATCAAGAACATCCCTTGAGGTGGTGCACAATTCCCAAAATACAACTTTGCTACACAGCATGGAGGAAGGACCTGGGCCATGGGGAATTTTCCACAGTGTACATGGAGTATAAGACTATTCTACAAAGTAGGAACAGAAGGAACATTGCCCAATTAATTTTATGAGGCTACAGTTCCCTGATACCAAAACCACATATAAACCCAACAAAGAAAGAGATTTACAGACCAATTTTTCTTATGAACATAGATGCTAAAATACTTACAAACTGAATCTAAAAACACATTAAAAACATCATCCACCATGACCAGGTAGGCTTCAATCCAGAGATTCAGGAATACTTTAATATACAATAATCAACAACTATAATCTATTATATAAACAAACTGAAATAAAAAAATTACATGATCAAAATCCTGGAGATATTAGGGATACAAGGGACATACCTAAACAAAATGAAGGCAGTTTACAAGCAAGTCTATTGCCAATATCGAATGATATTGGCACTAAAATAGGTGAACAAGATAATGTTGTCCAATCTCTCCATTACTACTCAATTTAAAAGTCTTAGCTAGAACAATATAAGGTTGCCCACTCTTTCCATACCTATCTAATATAGTACTAGAAGTCTTAGCTAGAACAGTAAGACAACTGAAAGTGATCAAATGTATTGGAATAGGAGAGGAAGAAATCCAAGTATCATTACTTGCAAATGATATGACAATATTCATAAATGACCCTACAAATTCCACTGGTAGAATGCCTAGAGCTGACAAACACTTTCAGCAAAATAGATGGATACATCATAAATTCACAAAGCTCGATCGCCCTCCTATAAACAAATGATAAAAGGACTGAGAAAGGAATCAGGGTAACAGTCAGTAAGACCAACAATTAGTAAGTGGGGCCTCATGAAACTGAAAAGCTTCTGTGAGGGAAAGGACATCGTCAGTTGTCAGTCAGGGAAAGGACACCGTCAGTTTTCAGTCAGCAGCCACCTACAGAATGGGGAAAGATTTTTATTGCATCCACATCCAACAGGGGATTAATATCTAAAACACATAAGGAACTCAAGAAACTAGATATTAAAAAACAAATAATCTAATTTTAAAACGGGGTACAGATTTAAATAGAGAATTTTCAGTAGAGTAAACTCAAATGACTGAAAAACATTTAAAGAAATGTTCAACATCCTTAGCCAGGGAAACGCAAATTAAAACTACTTTGAGATTCCGTCTCGCCGCTGTCAGAATGGCTAAGATCACTAACACAAGTGGGGGCTCATGCTGGCTAGGATGTGGGGAAAGGGGAACATTCCTCCATTGCTGGTGGGAGTGCAACCTTGTACAACCACTCTGGAAATCAATAGGCAGCTCCTCAGGAAGTTGGGAATCAACCTACCTCAAGATCCAGCTCTACCACTCTTGGGCATATATCCAAAAGATGTTCCAGACTACCACAAAGACACTTGGTCAACCATGTTCATTGCTACTCTAGTCATAATAGCCAGAAATTGGAAACAACCTAGCTGTCTCTGAATAGAAGAATAGATAAAGAAAATGTGATACATTTATACAATGGAGTATTACTCGGCTATTAAAAAAACAATGACATCATAAAATTTGCAGGCAAATGGATGGAACTAGAAAAAAAAAAATCTTGAGTGATGTTATTAAGACCCAGAAAGATAAATATGTTGTATTTTCTTTTTTTTTTCCTTTTGGTGACATTGGAGGGTATAATTCCCCCTCTTTAGGTTTTTTTTTTTTTTTTTTTTTTTTATCTTTTTTTTTAATTTATTTATTTATTTAAATCAAATCATAATTTTTACTTATTCACACAGGGGTTATAAACACAAAAAGGCAGGACATGGGGAAGGGGATGACACTAAAGCGTAGGTGTTCAAGGGGAGTTCAGTTATCTTTCAGAACAGGGTATCGGCTGGGTGAAGGTTCAGGGGACAGGTCACTATGACTCTGCCTATGATTCACTTGTCCTTATCTAAGTTGGTACTATCTGCCGAGGCTACCTATTTACAAGGTCTATGACTACTCAGTCTGGTAAATTTCCACAAAAGCTGCCTGTTTACAATAGTTTATAGCCATTTGTTTCAGTGTTTTTCCACAGAGACCCAAGACTTTGTGTTAGCATGTATGTATGTCAGGCCTATTGCTGATTTTAGGCCTATGGCTGATTGCAGGCCTTCAGTGTATAAGCAGGGCTGCCCCAACATCTCCTCCATTCTCTAAGTATAGAAGGGCCGTGGTGATTCTAATCTTGCGAAGGTGGGGATAGAGGCCTGACCTTTGTGTTTTTCTTATGTGTGGATATTAGCCATTAAGTAAGTGAAGGAGAGGGAGAGGGAGGGAAGGGAGGGGGGAGGGAGGGAAGGGGGAGGGGGAGGGGGGAGGAGGGGGGGGGAGGGGGGGGAGGGGGAGGGGGAGGGGGGGGGGAGGGGGAGGGGGAGGGGAGAGGAGAGGGAGAGGGAGAGGGAGAGGGAGAGGGAGAGGAGGGGAGAGGGAGAGGGAGAGGGAGAAGGGAGAGGGGAGAGGGGGAACCAAAATGTCTAGATTATGTAGTGAAGAATCTCTGAGTGAGAGGAAAGCCCAGCCCATGGGCTGGAAAGTTTAGCATAGAGGGGGAGGTGTGGCAGCCATGCCCTGTAACAGGTAGGAACCAAAGAATTCTGGGAGAACCTGTAGACCAGGTCCACTTTGGTATTTTAAATATGTACCTCAGCTGCTTGTCCTGGGTCTGAAACCCAACAGTCCATACCAGATCCTCTACATATATATTATAGCTTTCAGTTTAGTGTTGTTATGGAACCCTGAGTGTGTGAAGGAGGGTTTCTGATTCTTGTGCCTGATCTTTTTCCTTCTTTTGGGTTTCCTGTCCAGTCCCAATACAATGACTTTTGCTTTATGTTATTATATTTGACTTTGTCACATTTGGTTGTTATCTCACAAGCCTGTTGTTTTTAGTGAGAGACGAAAGGGAGTAGACTCAAAGAGAGTGGAGGTGGGGAGGAAACTGGGGAGCAGAGGGAGAGAAAACTGTAATTGGGATATAATTTTTAAAAATATGTTTTCAATAAGATGAAAAAAATCGTATGGGGAAAGGAAATGTAAGATGAAGATAGATTGCCCCCCAATAAACATAGGCTGCAGAAGCCAAACCACTCAAGAAAGTAATAAAGAAAGACTCCGAGGAACTGAAGACCTAAGTCTTCATGGGAAACTTTGCACCAGATGAGAAACACAGTTAAAAGGATAGAGGAGCAACAAAAATCTCCATGTTTGACATACCGCCAGAACAACCATAAAGAGAAAATTATGAGAGGTTAGGGGAGGGGATATTAGACTATTTTAGGAAGAATAAAAAGCAGCTATGAGACTGGCCACTTAGGGACCATTCAGTGAGAATGAAACTAGCTACAAGAAGATTACATGATAAATTTGCATCATGTATAATTTACCACTTTGGGTGTGTGTATTAATTTTTTTAAAAAACTTATAGAATATTTGGACAACAAACTTATCAACAACATAGACTAAAAGTAACAGGGCAACAAACTTCAATTTCCAAAGGAAAACAGACTTTGAACCTAGACTTTAATGCTCACTGAATATTGGCTACACAATTGAGAAATGTAAATTTAAGGAAGGTTTTCACAATGTGACACAGAAAGTTGGCCACCCAGAAGCTCTCTCCAAGCTAATTACTCAGCCTGTAGATGAGTAAGATTAATATAAATTCAAAATATAAAATGGAGGGAGAGAAAACAACAGAAAAATAAGAAGCTGGGCACAGTGGAGCCCCAGCTACAACTGAGGCAGGAGGACCACTCGTTCAAGCCCTGCCAGGATACATTGCACACACAAGGCCAGGCTGGACAACACAGCAAAAATTAACAAATGGTTATCCAATACCAAATGGCCAGCCCTGAAAACATACACATGCAAGTAACATAATACAGATGAAACAGGTCGTACTTATGTACTTAGGAGTGTGTGTGTGCATGGGTGCATGCATGCATGCAGACACATGTTCACACACCTGCATGTGCACATACACACATCACAGCAATTAAATAAAAAGAGGGGGGTATGAACAACAGAAATCCTACAGAGATCATACTCCACACCCAGCAAGATGGCAAAGCAGAAAGACACCATGAAGCGTCGGTGAAGGCATCAAGTACTGCGGACTCTTAGTCCTGACAGTGGAAACGCAGGATGAGAGAATCCCTAGAGAATGGTTTGGCGTTTTCTTCCAAAGTGAGGCATGGGTGTGACTCAGCACGTCCATTCCAGGAGAAAGGAACCCAATGTTCACCAAAAGAAATATACAAAGATGCTCAGAGTACTGCAACCCACCATGGCCTCAGAGTGGAAACCAGAATGTATCCATCAATGGAATATGAGTAAGTGCACTGTGGTACATTCTGTCATACCCTACCACACAGTAACCAGCATGGAAGGACCTCCAACAGCTTAGCTCTGTGTCCAGCCAGCCCGTGTTCATCAGCCCTTCCAGTGCCGTACCACATCCGATCTAACCAACTTGCAAAGAGAAACGGTTCATTCTGATGCACTAACTAATGCGTCACTCTAATGCAAAGCCATGCGAGCCTTATTCTGGAAATGCTGCCCAGCCCCACTCTGGACTGAATGCTCGTCTTGATGCTGAGCGGGATACGGGGAGAGGCGAGTGAGCCCTGAACATATTGAGGCTCCACTTGGTAAGGAAAGTGAGTCACAGGTTAAAACAAGACGTCAGTCCAGATTTCACTACCTTTTATTCTTCTTGTGCCAAGTGCCCGCCCATATTCCTGCCAAACCGAATGTCTCGCACTGGTCCTGAACCATACCTCACCTCTGCATATTGAGTTTTCCTGCCTGGGGTCTTGTCTTCCTCTCTCCAATCTCTCAAACCCTTCCTATAATTCCTAAGAGTCACATTGCACATATCATACATACATACATACATACATACATACATACATACATACACATACATATACATATATATTATTGCTGGCCCCTGAGCTAACCACCTTTCCTTTCTGGGAATACAGTTCTCTGTGTTCCAGTAACATGGTCCCCTCAGCTGCTGACGTGAGGTCTTTCTAATTTTTTCAAATCATACCGTATCACTTGACACAGACATTGTAAGACAGTCAACCACCATAATTAAAAAATTTAAAAAAAATTATTAAACCATCTCTCCTTGCCTGCCAATACCTTAACACTGCAGCTCATCTCCCTGAGGGATGCCAAGGCAGGGGCTTGCCCTCAGCAGCAGCAGCAGCCAGTGCTACTTCTCCCTGTCCACATGCATCATCATTACTGCTGCAGAGCTGTGCCTCAGTCTTTCCTTGCATTTCTAAGCCACTCTCTACCCTGACCCCGTGTAACACAGACAAAATAAGCGGAGCTAAGGGTGCTGCTGACAGCCCCTCAGCAGTGCAGGAGTTTCGCAAATCGCTATTTTTCATTAACCTTGTGTTTCATTGATACACACCAATGTGTATCAGTTTACAATAAGCAGTGTGCTTATACACCAACTGACTGAGTTTTCCTGAAATTATTCTGGGATTCGGTTATACTGACATTAAATAAGCAGGCCTTCCTCCTCCCGCTACCTTAAGGAGACTTCTGGGAGGTTGGTATATGGTTAAAGAGCAAAGGGAAGGAGCTGAGCTTCTAGAAGGAACAAGGGGAGGTGAAGATGGGCTTCGTGTTCGAATTTTCTGTGACTCAGTGATGACCTTGAACTAAAAAGCATTTTAAACTTGGCTGTGGTAGAACTCGTCCCTAGCGTGCAGTAGACCTTACATAGGATCCTTAGCTCCCTGGGAACAGGAGGAACAAAGGTAACCTAGATCACTATTGCTACCCAACACTTCTCCCAACTCATCCAGACACTCATTTATCCCTGTCTAGAGCAGCATCTGAAAACAGACACGGGTTGCGTTAAGCCTTGCCTAAAGTGCACCTCCTACAATATCAATAAACCACATTTTTTTTCCAAATGAATCACATGCTTAGCCTTCACCACTCCAGTGAATTATAGGCCTGAGCTGATTAACTGATCCATAGGCATGTCTACTCAGTGGTATGGGCACTCACAGGCTGAGTCTCCCCCAGCTGCATTGCTTGGCATCTGTTAAACGCTTCCAGAGACTGAGCACCCAGGAACGGGAAGAAGAGAGCCTGGGGGGGGGGGGAGTAGGACAGTCAGTGAAGTGCTTTCTGTGTGTGTGAAGATCTAGCTTGGATACTCAGCAGCCCTGTGAAAAACCAGGGATTGGTAAGCCCAGTGCTGAGGGGTGGAGGGTTGGAGACAGAAGGAACCATCTGGAGCTTACTGGCTAACTAGTTTACTTGTGAGCGCCAGGCTCAGGGAGAAGCCCTGTCTCAAAATGCAGGTAGAGAAGCAATTGAGGAAGACACCTGCATTGACCTCTGGCCTCTACATACACGTGCATATACAAATTCCAGTACACAACACACCACAACACAACACACACACACACAAGCAACCCATCCAAACACCTTGGTCTTATACTTAACATTGGATGAAGCCCTGTTTATAAGACGATGTGTGCTGTAAGTCTTCATCTGCCCTCAACCCAATACTCACATAAGACCCTTCCATCCTCAGACACCAACCCAGAGTCCCCATGTCTGTGTATCTCCAGAGCTACCCTGGTTATCATCTTGTCCCTTGTTTTCTTGATAGGTGTCATATGTTTTCACTGTTTTTGACCCCAAAACTTATTTGCAGAACCTGTGAGGGAAAGACCCAAAGTCCAGGCCAAGGACAGCACCTAGCCCCTGTCAGCTTCCTCCTTGTGCGTCTCAACCCCCTCTCACTTTGGTAGCTGTCCTGGATAATTTTATATCAGTTTGTTACAGATGGAGTCATCAGAGAGGAGGGAACCTCAATTAGGAAAATGCCTCCCTCAGATCCGACTGCAGACAAGCCTGTAGGGCATTTTCTTAACTAGTGATCAGTGAGGACGGGCCCAGCTCATTGCAGGTGGTGCCATCCCAGGACTGGTGATCCCGGGTTCTATAAGATAGCAGCTGAGCAAGCCATGGAGAAGCAAGCCAGGAGGACAGCACCCCTCCATGGCCTCTGCATCAGCTCCTGCCTCCAAGTTCCTACCCTGTGTGAGTTCCTGTCCTGACTTCTTTCCATGATGGACAACAGTGTGGAAGTGTGAGCCAAATAAACCCCAAGATGCTTTGGTCATGGTGTTTCATCACAGCAACAGTAGCCCTAACTAGGACCCTGGCATCGTGTGGCACAGATTTTTCATGAGTTAGGAAGCTAAGCTGCCCCATGGGAAGTCAAGATTTGGTGACCTAACAGTAACCCCTACCTCTTGACCAAAGCAAACCAAATAATTAACCCCTTGGAATCAAGGCAAAGCCTGACCTGAGTCACAGGGCTCTTTGGAGTTCAGCTCTGCAGGGGAACAGAGGGAGCCGGGGTGGCTCAGAGACAGCACACTGGTACTTTGCTGTTAACCAAGCTATCCCACCAAGTCTCTGATGATGGCTCTGTGGTTGATCACATTACTCAGAGAAAGGACTTGTCCTTCAGGCACATCTCTATACCATGGGTATCTCCCCAGGAGAAGGAGGGAGAAGAGTAGAATTAAGATAGATGTTCACATGCTTAGGGGGTCCTAGTATGTACCTGTGGCTGAGGACCACAATGTGTCCCCCCACCCCCAGCAGACTGGTACTCACCAGTTGCCTAGGCTGTCTTGCCAGTCTCTACAATGCAGAGCTAAGGGTTAGAATGTATGCCTCTACACTCAGCTTTTATATGGGGGCTACGGAATCTAAACTCAGGTCCCTAGTTCTTAACCATTGAGTAATTAGTCCCAGTGACAGCTCCTTTTAATTTTCTACCTCAGAGGCTGGAGACAGGGCCTAATGGTTTGGAGCATTTGTTGCTCTTACAGAGAAACAGACTTCAGTTCCCAGCACCCACATGGTATCTTACGACCATCTGAAACTCCACCATCAAGAGTTCTGACACCCCCTTCTGACCTCTGTGTGCACTGGGCACACATGCTGCACATATGTACATACTGAAAAAAAAACACTCATATAAATATTTTAAAAATTTAAATCTTTAGTCTCTCAGAGAAAGTCATACTAATGCGAATTCCATGTAGATGTCTGCGCTGGGTGATTTTATGTCAACTTGACACAGGCGAAAACTCATCTGAGAGGAGGGAACCTCGGTTAAGAAAACACCTTGAAAAGACTGGGCTGCTAGCAAACCTATAGGACATTTTCTTTCTAATGATTTATGGTAGAAGGCTCAACTTATATGAGTAGGGCCAACCCTGGGCTGGTGGTCCTGGGTTCTATAAGAATTACTTTTCTGTTGATCCTGGATTCTATAAGAAAGCAGTTGAGCAAGCCATGAAGAGCAAGCCAGTAAGCAGCACCCCTCCATGACCTCTGCAACAGCCCCTGCCTCCACATTCCAGCTCTGTTCGAGTTCCTGTCCTGACTTCCTTACACAATGAACAGTGATATGGGAGTATAAGCCAGATAAACCCTTTCCTCCCCAGCTTGCTTTGGTCATGGTGTCTCAGCACAGCCATTGAAACCCTAACTAAGCTTTCCTCAGGAGAACTGGAAGCCTCTGTGAATGCTCACTGGTGGCGTGTGTCATTGCCTCATTACTTCGAGGAAGCTGAGTCATGAGAGGAAATATCACTGGCGAAGAGGGAACTGCTGTGCTGAGATTCATCTGAAAATCAACAGGGTGGACATTGTTCTCCATAGTCCAAGGCAGGAGTACAGAAGGGTCCCAAGTGCATCTGGTGACCAGCCAAAGCCATCCTAGCGATGTAAATGAGGACAGCTAACCACTGCACTTCCTCTAAGCAGTCAGGTTTGTTCTAGCATCTTCCATTTGCCATCCTAGACCTCTACCTACACCAACCAGGCTGTTAAAATCAGAAAATCCATTCTCTCTCTTCCTGATACGGCTATTCTCCATCCTTCCCCTAAGTATGATTCCTGACTGAGATGGTCCCAATATAAGCAGCTCAGCTGTTCTCTAAAGCTGAGGAGAGACCCCCCCCCCACCGCAGCCAGCACCTCAGCCCCCTCTAGTCAGAGGGAGCAGCTCATCTTCTCTTTCCTTTGGGCCTCTTAGCCTGAGATTGACCTCTGGGAGAATGACCTTGACTCCTCCTGAAGCCTGTCCTGTGTGACACACTAAGGTGTGGCCCTTGGGCTGGCAGCCTTCTTCTCTAGTCTTCCTCCTAAAGAAAAATCATTCACACAGAATCTATAAAACACACCTAGCTACAACAACAACAACAAAAAAACACATTGTGGGGCCAGGAACCAGTGGAACCAGGAGGAGCTGTTCCAGGGCTGGAGTCGGGTTGGGTAGTGTCCAACCCCAGAAATCCCATCTTGAGAGAGGCAAGAGTAGGACTACTCCCTCCCTCCCCTGCCCCAGACCTGCATGTTCCTGCACCCCGAACCTTTGCCCACACTAGAGGAGGCAACCAGGTTGAGACCAGGTTAAATTTCCCCTCTCCTTATAAGGTCATGTCCAGCAAGTACCTGGAATTCCTCATTATGCAAATTAGGCATCCTCAGCACCCTGGCCCCAACAATGGTGTACACCAACCCCCACAGTCCCTACTCACCCCTAAAGGTTTTAAAAAGCCTTTGTTCCCCTCCCCCAAGTAAATGAGCTGTCTCACCGAAACTGTCTCCAGAGAGTCTGTTCTCAACATGCTCATCACCACCTAAAGTCTCATCACCCTGGCTGTTCCCACCTTGATTTCATTCTCAGACCACTGGTAGTGACTCTGAGTAATACATTTTTATGGGTTGGGGAGCAGAATGGGAATGATGCCACTTTATACCTAGTCCCCTTGAGACTGCTCAGTAAATCTCCCCCCACAGAAATCAGAGTGTCCTTGCTGCCACCAGCCACAGTGCCAGAATCACTGCTGAGTCCAAAAGCACCATGCCACACAGCCACACTGAAAAGGAGACACAAGCTGCTGACTCTGGCCTAGTGTGGACCCTGAAATACAACAGGCTTCCAAACCTGTTCATTTGCCACATGTACACACACACACTACTAGATGCTCTCGAATGGCTGCCAATCCGGTTAACTTAACCTGGCATCTGAATGAGGGTTATCTGCACAACACATTCTACCTGGCTCAGGCAGCCAGTGCTCCATTTTCAAAAAGCTCTTCATTCAATCTTCTCCCCTCACTGGAGATGTTAATGTCAATCACAGTCTTCGATCCTTCCTAGTCTATAGCCTATGGTTGCATGTATGTATCTGAGGTTTCCTGGCAACCCTACTCTTACAGAAGCCTCTCCCTGACATAAGAGAAGATGAGGAAGATAGCATGTGGTTTCTAGGGTAAGCCACAAAAGACACCACTGCTTTGATGGCAAGGAGCCCCGTGGGAGACTTCCTGTCTGCAGTCAGTACCACTGGGGTCTGCCCTGTGAATGATAGTCTAAATGGATCTTCAGGGACTGGAGAGATGGCTGAGTGATTAAGTGAGTGCTGCTCTTTCAGATGACCCAAGTTCAATCCAGCACCCACACGGGGTGGTTCACAACCTCCTGGGACTCCAGTTCTAGGGGATCTGTTTCCAGGAGGTGCCCTTTTCTGGCCTCTGTGGGCACCCACGGTCACACACAACATAACACACAACTCATACACACAATAAATAATAAAATAAAATGACTCTTCCAGCCTCAGACAAGCTGGCATCTAATAATTTCCTGAGGGACACCAAGACTGGAACTAAGCCAAGCCCTAATTCTGGATGTATCAAAGTTGTAAGCCTCTACATATGACCTTACAACTCGCAATAGATGCTTAAAGAGTTCCCATGCTCCTTCTGTTAGCCACTTGCCTCCTTGCTGTGACAAAATACCTGGAACCTAGAGAGAATAAGAGCTTCTTTGGGTTCACAGGTTCAAGAAGACACAGCCGCATGGTGGGGAAGCCATGGTGGCAGGGGTGGGGGAGACAGAAGTAGCTGGTCACATGCACCTACACCTTTGGGAAGGAAAGAGATACATGTTGGTGTCGGCTCACTTCTTCTTTTTATTCAGTCTAGGGTGTACCCATTCCTGAAATGGTTCCACTTCTATCCATGGTGAATCTTCCCACTCAGTAATCCAACCAAGAAAACTGCCACAGATATGCTCAGAGGTGGTTTCCATGGTGATTCTACATTCTGTCAAGTTGGCCATTAAGCTGAACCTCACACTGTGTTCTCTTCTGGGGTGTGATGGAGCACAGTATTGTCCCCTAAATATCTACACTGTTTCCAATGTGTCTCTTAAAGATTTCCTAGGACCTTGACAACATCTATTCATTGGATTATGAGTTTCAGCTTTCTATTAAGCCTTGTTTTCAACCCTGAGAGGAAAACATCCAGTCTTCTATCTCAAAGCCTGATGTGAACTGTATACTTCCTGTGACTCTTTATCAAATTGAAGATGCTCAGTTATCAGCTTGCTAAAAGCTCTTATAATGAATGGATATTACGATTAGAGAGTACCTTTCTGTGTTAATTAGCATGATCTTATGAGTTTTCTTTTTCTTGTTGACATGACGAATTATATTGATTGATTTTCAAATCTTGAACAAGCCTTTGACGCCTGGGATAAATCCCACTTGGTTATGTTATAGAATTCTTTTCAAATACTGTAGGTTTCAGTTGCCAATATCTTGTTGAAATTTTGGTATTTAACCCCTTGAGAGATATTGTGCTGTAGCTTTCCCTTTTATCTCTGTGTAATCGGTGCTTTTCTTGTCTTGGTTTATTATCAGGACACTTCTACTTCCATAAAAGTAGCTGGAAAGACCCAAGCCTTCTATAGATGGCACCATTTCTAGGACAAAGTCCTGAACTGCACAAAGTAAGAGTTTTTTAACATTTTTGCAGATTTTTTTCTAATCTGCCCACTGTTCGGTAATGCATTTTTGGGCTGCCCGGGCCTTTTTAACTTTTGGAAATTTTTCGGACATTTAACACCAGGCCCCAGGTTTTATAGGAACCTGCGAATTTTTTAAAAAAGGGGGGGGTTTTGGGGTTTGGGGAAACCCCCAAAAAAAAAAAAATTTTTAAAAAAATTTTTTGGGGTTAAAATTTTTGGGGGGTTTTTTTTTTTTTAAAAATTTTTTTTTTCCCGGGGGCCCCGGGGGGGGGTTTTTTTTTCCCCCCCTTTTTAAAAAAAAATTTTTTTTTTGGTTTCCCAAAAAAAATTTGGAAAATTTTTTTTTAAGGGTTTTTTTTTGGTTTTTTTAAAAAAGGAATTTTTTTTTTTTAAAAAGGGTTTAAAAAAAAAAAGGGGGGCCCCCCCCCCCCTTTTTTTTTTTTTTTTTTAAAGGAATTTTTCGGTTTTTCCCCAAATTTTTTTTTTTTTTTTCCCCGGGGTTTTTTTTGGGGTTTTTTTTTTAAAAAGGGTTTTTGGGGTTTTTTTAGGGAAAACCCCTTTTTTAAAATTTTAAAAATTTTTTTGGGCCCTTTTTTTGGCCCCCAAAAAAAAAAATTTTGGGTTTTTTTCCCCAAAAGGGGGTTTTTTTTTTTGGGGGGGGTTAAAAAATTTAAAAGGGAAATTTTAAGGGGTTTTTTTTTTTTTTCCCCCCCGGGGGCCCCAAAAAAAGGGAAAATTTTTTTGGGGGAAAAAAATTTTTGGGTTTTTAAAAAAAAAAGGGGGTTTTTTTGGGGCCAAATTTTTAAAAAAAAAAAATTTTTTTTTAAAAAATTTAAAAAAATTTTTTTTAATTTTTAAATTTGGGAAAAAAAAAAAAAATTTTTTTCCTTTTTTTAAAATTTTGGGGGTTTTTTTTTTATTTTAAAAACCAAAAAGGGGGGGGGGGGACCGGGGGAAACCCCGAAAAATTTCCAAAAATTTAAAAAAAAAAAATTTTGGGAAAACCCCCTTTAAAATTTGGGGGGAAAAAAATTTTTTTTTTAATTTTTCCCCAAAAAAAAATTTTTTTAAAAACTTTTAAAAAATTTTTTTTGGGTTTTTTTTTGGGGCCCCCCCCAAAAAAAAAAAAAAAAACCCCCCCCTTTTTTTTTTTTTTAAAAAAAAACCCCAAAAGGGGGCCCCCCTTTGGGGTGGAAAAAAAATTTTTTTTTTCCCGGAAAAGGGGGTTTAAAAAAAAATTGGGGGGGGCCCCCCCCCAAACCTTTTTTGGGTTTTTTTAAAAATTTATTGGGTTTTTCCCCCCTTTTTTTGGGGGGGGTTTTTTTTTTTGGGTTTTTTGGGTTTTTTCCCCCTTTTCCCCCTTTTTTCCCAAAATTTTTTTTTTTAAAAATTTTTTTTAAATTTTTTTTTTTTCCCAAAAGGGGCAAAATTTTTTTTTTAGAAAAATTTTTTCCCCTTTTTTTAAAAAAAAAATTTTAAAAATTTTAATTTAAAAAAATTTTTCCCCCCCAAAAAAAAAATTTTTTTTTTTTTTTTTAAAAAAAAAAATTTTTTTTTTGGGGGTTTTTTTTGGGGGGCCCCCAAAAAATTTTTTTTTTTTTTTTCCCCAGGAAAAAATTTTTTCCCCTTTTTTTGGGAAATTTTTTTTTCCCGGGGAAAATTAAGGGAAAAAACCCCCCAAAAAAAAATTTTTTTAAAAATTTTTTTTTAATTTTTGTTTTAAAATTTTTAAAAAAAAGGGGGGGGGGGGAAAACCCCAATCCCCCAAAAAAAAAAAGAAATTTTTGGGGAAAAAAAACCCGGGGAAAGGGTTTTTAAAAAAAGGGGGGAAAAAAAAAACCCCCCCCCCGGCCCCCTTTTTTTTTTAAAAGGTTTAAAAGGGGGGTTTTTGGGGCCCTTTTTTTTTTTTTTTTTAAAATTTTTTTCTTTTCCCTTTTTCCCCCCCCCCCAAAATCAACTTGAGCTTCTTTCAGTGCCTGATCACTCCACATTTCCTGTCCCTGCTTTATCACAAATTTAGCTTTAATTTTCAGTTTTTTAAATTATTTTTAGTATGTGTATATGTCTGCATGCACACATGCACCCATGCACATACACAAGCCTCACGTTATATATGTATCTGTCAGAGAAAAATTATCATGTAGGGTTCAGGGATTGAATTCAGGTCATCAGGCTTGGTGGCAAGCACCTTTACCCCCCCCCCCCCAGCCATCTTGCCTGCCCTCTAGATATAGACTAGATCATAACATTGGGTCCCATGTTGGGTGCCAACCTTAAGTTTAGATTTTTTTTTTTAAACCTACTTTTAATAAGGGTTCTCAAATGCTTTGACACCCCCCCCTTCTAGCCTACTGTCCAAAGGTAGCAGGGGATAAAGATGGCAAATACGGCAAAGGGATGTGGACCTGTTTAGAAGTAGTTCCTCTGGGCAATTTCAATCTCAGTTGTCATGATATCAGCAATCTAGTTCAGTAGTGTCAGGATACCACACAGGAATCAGCAGCAGTGGCATGATCCAGCAGAAACCACCAGGCCTCCACCATATCTGCATGAGTCATCGGGAGTGACCAGGACCAGTTGGAATGCCAGAAGTTCTCTGCTGTGCCTCTCTCAACAAAGCTAGCTATGCAAGCATGCCGTCACTGTCCACTGAGTCCTATTTTTATTCTTGTCAAACATCACATGTCCTCTGACAGGTCTTACACCACCTGAGTCAGCTTCACCACGTGAATATGTGTTTACACGACATATCCAGAACCTTCCACTTCAGTATCCAGCAATGTTATTCCTCCCACTTTTATTTTTCAATTTAAGATGTCTTGGATACCCTTGGGTCTGCAGCTTCCAGATATATTTTGTAATGTACAGGCAGTCTACACAAGTCCTTATGGGAGTTTTGATGTGGACTGCACTCAAACTACTGCTAAATTTTTAAAAGAATTGAAAAGCTTACTGTAATGAAATCTTACTCTTGCAACATGATGTGTATCATCACTTATCTATCATTTTATTTATTAATCAAATTTTAGAAATATTTATTTATTTTTAATTATGTTGGGGTGTGTTGGGCAGGGTGCACATGTACAGGTGCCCATTGAAGCCCAAAGAGAGTATTGAATCCCTTGGAACTGTAGTTATAGGATGATTGTAAGCCACCTAATATCAGTTTTAAGAATTGAGCTCAGGTCTTCTATAAGAGCCACAGGGCGCCAATCACTTCTCTGTCTCTCCAACCCATATACTGTGTCTCAGCCTTACATACTTGTGTCTTCCTTTATTTACTCCATTAGCATTTTAAAATTCTCAATGTATATTACTCACATTTTGGTGGATTCAAGTCTAAATATTTCATTTTCCTGGTGGGATGACCAATGGTATGATATATGATCATTTTAGTTTGCATATGTCAGTTTTGGTCTTTAGAAGTTAGATTTGCTTTTGTGTATGTATAGCTTGCCCCATAACCTTGCTGAACTAACTTATTTATTCTAGAGTCTCTAGAATTTTCTACTGAAATATCACATTATCTTTTATTGTTCAACCCCCATGCCTTTCTTTTTCTTGCTCTATTGCAGTGGCTGAGATCTCCAGTACTGTGTTGAGTAAAAATGCTGCGAGCAGATGCTAAGCCTTGTTTTCAACCCTGAGAGGAAAACATCCAGTCTTCTATCTCAAAGCCTGATGTGAACTGTATACTTCCTGTGAATCTTTATCAAATTGAAGATGCTCAGTTATCAGCTTGCTAAAAGCTCTTATAATGAATGGATATTACGATTAGAGAGTACCTTTCTGTGTTAATTAGCATGATCTTATGAGTTTTCTTTTTATTGTTGACATGACTAATTATATTGATTGATTTTCAAATCTTGAACAAGCCTTTGACGCCTGGGATAAATCCCACTTGGTTGTGTTATAGAATTCTTTTCAAATACTATAGGTTTCAGTTGCCAATATTCTGTTGAAATTTTGGTATTTAACCCCTTGAGAGATATTGTGCTGTAGCTTTCCCTTTTATCTCTGTGTAATCGGTGCTTTTCTTGTCTTGGTTTATTATCAGGACACTTCTACTTCCATAAAAGTAGCTGGAAAGACCCAGCCTTCTGTAGATGGCACCATTTCTAGGACAAAGTCCTGAACTGCACAAAGTAAGAGTTTTTGAACATTTTTGCAGATTTTCTATCTGCCAGTCGTAGATGGGCTGCTGAGGCCTCTAACTGGAATTTCGGACATAGACAGCCAGGTTTTATAGGACACCTGCTGCACTGTGCTCTGTTCCTCCTGTTCTATGTTACCTTGTAAAATGCCTTCAGATCAACTAACAAGATTCTAATCATTTTTGTCAAATCATTGCCCGAGGATTTATTCTACCATTACAGTGGGTTGGTTGTTTTGTTTGCTGGGTAGTGTAATTCCTGGTAATGATTGCCCCTGCCCTTTTGTGTTACAGATGGGGATGGGAGAAATTCTCACTAGTGGAGTGGCCCCTATTAGGCAGTCAGGGGTGAGGGGAGAATGCTGGAAATGAATTTATATTGACCTTTTCTTTTTTTTTTTAAAGAAAGTGTGACTTGAACCAGGTGTAGTAGCTCATGCTTGAATTCCAGAACACAGGAGGCTAAGGCAAGAGGATCTCAAGTCCTAAGCCTACCTAGCAAGACCATTCTCAAAATAGATGGGAAAGGGGATCAATGAGATTGGACATGAGGAGAGTCAACATGCTCAATACATGTGTATAATTAATATACGGTTGTGTATCAATTTCCTCAGAGTTGAAGCACTCCATCCTAGAGAAAGTCTTGTTAAAACTCAAAAGTTGTAAAGGGAGGCTCATTAAGACTCGGGAAGCAAACAATCCAAAAGTCTCAGGAAGTCACTGAAACTTATTAGATTCCCAAGGCCCATCCCTCCCTAAGGTTATAAAGTAGTAAGGGCTGCTGAAGAGGGAGACTCTACAACATGTTGACCTGCCACATATCACATAGAGAACTCTAGGGTTCCAGATATCATCAGTCATGCTTACAACATGTTCAGCTGCTGCACATCATACAGAGAACTCTACAGTTCCAGATTTTATCAGTATCTGCTCTCAGATTTTATCAGTATCAACCATTCTGGGGGTGGGCTTTCAATGATGCAGCTGCCTGTGAGTCTTCCATATTCCCGTAGTAACCCCAATAAACTTACTGATTCACCAAGGCGAACTTTGGTGCTATCATTACTTTAGTCTGTCACTGGTTCCTTATCTGAGCTGAGTAGGCATTTGTTCATATCTTCCTAGGAATAAAGTCACACAGCATATATAAAATGAAATTTAAAAAAATATGACTTTGAAAATTATATATAATTGTTCCTATAAATCATAACAAATCATGAAGAACTATCCACAGAAAGAGAGCAGCGGCATTTTAGAAAAGGCTGAAGTCATCTTTCAATCAGGCTCAAGAACCAAAACCCAGAATTATTAAAAAAGGAAAAGTCGCTGGGCTAGAGATAGGTGCTGTGGCCAGTTGTCTTCAGAGAGGCTTCCTCTGGCAGCAGATGGGAGTGGCTACAGAAACCCCCAGTCAGACATTATCCAGAGAAAGAGGTCTAAATTGGAGATCTCCTTGAGGTTCCTCCCCTCAGAGATTAGGAAACCCAGCAGAGGAGGGAGGAGGAAAGACTGTATGAATCCCAGGAGATAGAGGACACCAGGAGAACATGGCCCATGGACTCAACTAAGCAGGGCTCACATAGCCTCACAGAGACTGAAATGCAAACATGAGGCCTGCACAAGTCTGCACCAGGTCCCCTGCATATATATTATGGCTGTCATCTTGGTGTTTTGTAGGACTGCTAACAGTGGGAGCAGGTGTATCTCTGACTCTTTTGCCTGCTTTAAGACTCTTTTCCTCTTATTGATTGCCTTGTCCAGCATTGATAAGGGGACTTTGGACTCATCTTATTGTATTTTGCTTTGTCCTGTTTAGCTATAGTCTCTTGGATGCCTGGTCTTTTCTGAAGAGGAAATGGAGAAGGAGTGGATCTTGGAGAGAAGGAAGAAGAGAAGAGGAGTGGAGGAGGAGAAACTGGTTGAAAAGTAATGTTTTTCAATGTGTGTGTGTGTGTGTGTGTGTGTGTGTGTGTATGTATGTAAAAATAAGAGACAGAAAACACCTCTCAAAGTATAATTTATAGCAACATCGGCCAGAACTGCAACGCCACCGCAGTCTTTACTGTGGGCAAGTTTTCTGTAACTTATAGACCAGGATACAAACAGATGAGAGAATCTCAGACAGAGTGGGGACCCTGCCTGTGAACAGAGTGGGAGATGGGTAGCTTAGAGAAGGCTAAGGAACAGCATGCCCTCTGCTTCCTGAGGGACTGTCACTGGTGAAGGAGAAGCCCAGTTCTGCAGGCTCCAGAGGGAAGGGTCAGCTGGGTAGAGGCCAGCATGAAATGCAGGGCACAGTGGTCAGCAATGCATTATAGCCATACTCAGTCCGGGAGCTCAGGGGCATGGAAAGAACTCTTACAGAGGCATGCTGGCCCAGATCTGAGCCCGCTTAGGTGAAGCTCAAGTCTTCTGAGGTTACAACCCGTGTGTACAGCCAAAAAAGAGCCGACATTCAGTGTCAGGCTTCCTGCTGACTGTAGTCACTCTGAAGTAGGAAGGTCTAAATCCACCCAAAAGATCTCATCCTGGTTCTTCTGTCCCGCAAACCCTCCACCTGCCTACCTACTCAGATCTGAATAATGAATCCCACCACCTCTCTGAAACCTGTTGCGTTTTGAATGTTAAATATGTTTTAACCCTAGACCCACACACACACTGGTGGCTCGTCAGAGGTGGAGCTTCCCTGGAGGAAGTGTATCACTAAGGGTGGACCTTGAGATTTTATAACCTGGCTCCCACATCCCCTTCCTTCCTTCCTTAACTACAGACACATTGTGACCTGCCAGCCAGCTTCCTTTCTGTTCCTGCCAACATATCTGCCCTGCCTCCCCGCCCCTCATTCTCAACCGTGAGCCAAAATCAGCCTTCTCCTTTAAGCTGCTTCTTGTGAGGTATTTGGTCACAGCACAGAGAAATGTCATTAATATGAGACTTTCCCTGACAACCCAGCTCACTGTAGACCTCTTACCAATAATTGACACCTGTTACTGCACATCTTTTCTTGTTAAAACTGGGATGCTTGCCTTGTTCAACTGGATCAGAAGTATACGAAACATACCGATATGGTCCGTCTCCAGCATGGCGTGCGTTTAGAGCTCGTCTGGAGTGTTTAGAGCTCACTGAATCTCAGATGAGTAAACAGGTTGCATGAGGCCCCTGTCCTCCCTAGGGAGCAGCTGGCATCTGCGTACCTGGGCATTTTATGTTGTTGTTTACTCTTAGAATTTAAAAGTTATAGGTAGTCTGATACATAACTGAAACCAAATTCCAGAAAAGCAGAAAAGTTCCAGGCAGTGGAGGATGGAGAGCTTCGGAAAGACTCTGTTAGACTATTGAGTAGATCGTACCTCACTGAAGAACTGAGCCAATGAGAAATTGAGGGGGCGGAGCAAGAAACTGAAGAACTGAGCCAATGAGAAATTGAGGGGGCGGGGCAAGGGAATTGGGACTATAAAAACCTGGGCCTGCCCGCCATCCTTGCCCTTTCTCTGCCTAGCTTTTCAAGTTTGCAGAGTGAACTGCCTCACTTGCAGTGTTCTGACTCTCCAGGACTCTTAATATAAAGTAAGGATAATTGTTCCCCACAATAAGCTCCTTAGAAAATCACCCTGTACCAGTTTTTTTTTGTTGTTTTTTGTTTTTTGTTTTTTTAACCACCTACCACATTCCACAGAACCAGGGGCATAATTGAGCCATCAAAAAAAAAAAAAAAAATGCCTGTTGATCCATTCACTCTGCTCCCCTCTTCTTGTCCATGAATCCACTTGTTTTAATTAGAGGTGGGTGCACAGGGACACGCATTAGAGGGTTTAGCTTTCTGTTTGGGAAACATTCTGTCTGTGCAGCATTTTAACTTAACAATGGTCTCATGAGACACTCATTAAAGCCTGGTCACTTACTGAAACCCTCCTGTGGCGAGCTGCAAGGAAGAAGGGGAGGGGAATTCACGGGTCTGCTAATTATGCTTCCTATCTATGGAGCACCCTAGGAAGATGTGGGGCAGGCTGTGGCACACAGCCCGAGAGCTCAGAGAAGGAACCGTGATCCGTGATGGAGGGGAACCAAATAGAGTCGACTTCAAAGTGTGTTCTTTGGAGTTACCTTCATTTTTTTAGGGGTGTGTGTGTGTGTGTGTGTGTGTGCCCTGTATGAGAGTGTAGTCTATATGTGTGTGATATATACACAAGCGTGCGTGCAGATGACTGTATCTGTGTGATCCTGAAGGCCAGGGGGTGTCACATATCCTGCTCTATGCATGTTTGCCTTACTGCTGTGAGACAGGGTCCATCACAGAATCTACGGCTAGGTCAGCAGCCAGCAAAACCCAGCGGCCCTCCCGTCTCCATCTCCAACAGCACTGAGGTTCCAGGTGCCTATGGCCTTGCCCAGCTTTTCCTGTGAGTTCTAAGTTTCAAACATGGGTCCTTATGCTCACAGAGCTACCACTGAAGGCAGCTGGGCCACCTCCCTGGCCCTTTGAGTTATTTCTCTTTAATTTAATTTCTATTTAATTTTATTTTTAAAGATTTTAGTTAGTTGTGTGTGCGTGTGGAGGGAGGTGTTTTCTGTCTATGTGCCTCTGCATGTGTGTACACGCATGTAAATGTGGATGCCGATGGAGGCCAGAAAGGAGCATTATATCCCTGGGGGTTGGGGGAGTGTGAAATTGCAAGGCTGTGAGCTATCCATAATTGAGTTTGTTGGGAATGAACTCAAGTGCTCTATAAGAAGAGTATGCACTCAGAATCAGAGCTATCTCTCCAGACCTTGGAGTTCCCTTCCTAATGCCCTAAAAAGCCCTACACCAACCTCCCAGCCAGTGATCTTCCACTCTCACGGGCAACTGCAACCTCTGTTCTCCTGTCCTTGCATATTGCCCACCCTCTGCCCAGGAGAGTCTCGGGAAGTGATGGATGTCACATGGAGTATGGATGGTCTCCTCTGAAACTCAGATTGGATGTCGTTTGATGATCATCCGATTCTGAGCACTCAGGAATGGACCAGAGCTGTGTGGCAATGATGAGAATATCCTCACCTTCACGGGACGGGCTAGATGTTAAGAGATTGCACTACTCTGGAGGACGGTGGCGTTGTCTGTTGCCTCTTTTGAACGTGCAGGCTTTTTCTGCTGCTTCCTACCACTCCAGGTCGGCCTCTCGAGTCTCCAGACTGTGAGCAAAGGTAAACTTCTCCTTATAAATTACCCACCTCAGGTATTCAAAATAGAGAACTACAGCAACTGGTTGACCCCTTTCTCACAATCCATGGCTTCCTGCATCTCTTAACCAGCTCAGGCAGCTATCAGACTAGAGACCAGTGTCCTAAGCAGCCAATGTGTGTTCCTCATAGCTACATGGGTCAGAAGTCCATAGTAAAGGTGTTGGTAGAGTCAATATCTGGTGTGGAAATAGCTGTGACATATGGTATAAAGAGGGCCACGGAGCTCTCTGGGGTCCTTTCCGGAAGGCACCAGTGCCATTAACACACTCATGATCTAATTACCTCTGAAAGCCCCTGTCCCTTTATGCCATTGCCCTAAGGGCTGAGATTTTCTACATAGAAAGTTTAGAGAACAGGAGCACATAACCACAGCACATCATGTAACTCTCAGCCTCATATATGCACGTGACAGTCCTCTGTAGATTACCATTTCCTTATCCACAGGAATTATTTAATTCATCATGGGTTTCCAAGGACCCTGGGCTAAGCACTGAGTACAATCTCCATATGAACTGAAATGGGAAATACAAGGATAAATACAGTTGTAGAGACCCGGTCAATTAGCCCCCACCTGCTGACATGAGAGGCCAGAGAGCGTGGCAGTTTATTTAACCTGAGTCTGGAAAGCTTAGAGGGCATCACTCACATTGGAATGAGATGAGGTGAAGGTTGTCCAAGGGAAGAAGCCTGAGTCAGCCCAGGGGGATAAGCGGTTGTTCTATGTGGGTGGAACTCTGGGAGGCAGAGGATAGGAGGTAAAGCTCCGGCTAAACTGAACCAAACTGAGAGATGTTGTTCTCATATAAGGAATTCTAATTGAATTCTGTAACCAAGGGAAAAATAAAGAGCTTTTCTTTTAATTAGGGCGATGAGAAGTTAGGCAGGAATTTCAGAAAGATGAATGCTGTGTCACATCAGCTGAAAACGATTTTTAAAGCACACGGTTCACCTTATTAGACGCTGGGAGAACATGGGTGAAATTCAAGAACCACTTGAGATCTTGTTCTTATAACTGAAAACTAGGGAAATCCTCCTAACTCCTGAAAGTTTACAGACTGTGAAGTGACCTCTTGCAGGGGAATGCAGCTGGATTCATGGCGTAGGTTGAGACAAAACTGTGACCTTCATCTGATCACCACAGACACAGCCCAGCAGCAGCTACAGCAGCGAGAATGGGGGAGATTTACTGCTGGTCGCTAAAATGTGCCATGCACGTGGGCAAATGCTTCCGAGAAGAGTAGAAATGTGGCTGCCACAGACCTTCTCTAAGATCAATACAATTAGAGGCATTAGAGTCCGAGGTGGCTCAGTGGGTAAAGCATCTGCCGCACAAGCATGAGAATGTGAGTTTCCCAGCACACAAATAAACAATGCTGCGTGCCTGTAACCCCAGCACTGGGGAAGCTGAGACAGGAAGAAGATAGAGCTTGCTGGACAGCCAGCCTAGCTGAAACAGTGAGTTACAGGTTAGAGAACCTTCTGAAGGCAGACACCAATAAGGAAAGAGACTGGAAGTCAACCTCTATGGCCTCCACATGTACCCCTGTGGGTGGGAACACACACACACACATACAGTATCAAGCAGAACAGTAAGAGGAAACTTGCACTTTTTGCTTCAAGGATCTGGTTGCTGTGCACACTAGGAAACAATCACACTTTCCTAACAAGAAGACTGTCTTCTGGAGCAATTGCTAGCCACGCCCCAAAGCAATTGCTAGCCATGCCCAGGAGTGTTTGCAATAACTAAGGCATGAACGAGGACAAAAGCCATACAGAGGAAGAACATCTGAAGAGTCATTAGGCAGAAAATAACAGTCTTGTGCCTGAGCACATGTCATGAGCTTGGAGAGGGAAGTGTCTGGGAATGACTGGAAGTCTCTGATTTGGGCGTGATTTAGTAGTCCTGATCTGGCACTGAAGCCCTGGAAGGTTCCTGGAGGGCTGCTGGTCTTCATTCCATGCTGGGAGATTAAGGATGCTGGGTTCTGATGTCAGTGAAGGAAGGTGACAGCTGCAGCCAGGTAGATGAACTTGCAAACAGGGTAGGTGAACTGGCCAGGAGACAAGAAACAAAGTTTCCTTCTTCTACACCTGCTATCTGGCTGCTACCAAAAGGTGTCAACCCCATTCAGGGTAGATCAAATAACCTGATCAAGAACATTTCTCACAAGAGTGTGCCTGCCCAACAGCTTATCTCTTAATTGAGTCTAGATCCAGTCAAGTTGATGACCATGATCAGCCAAGGCAATGCCTGCGTATGAGTGTGCACACTCCCATGCATGTGGATGTAGGGGCCTGAGCAGGACATTGAGTATCTTCCTCTGTTATTCTCTTACTACCATGAGACAGTGTCTCTCGCTGGATTGCAAGGTTACCTTGAGCTAGGCTACTGACCAGGGAGTTCTTGGGATCCACCTGTCTCTTCTGCGGTGGTTTGAATGTTTGGCCCAGAAAGTGACACGATTAGGAGGTGTGGCCTTGTTGGAGGAAGTGTGCCATTGTGGAAGTGGATTTTCAGACCCTCTTCCTAGCCACGTGGGAGCCAGTTTTCTCATATTTGCTTTCGGAACAAGATGTAGAACTCTCAGCTCCTCCTGCTCCATGCCTGCTTAGTTAGACACTGCCATGCTTCCTACCATGATAATAATGAACTGAGCCTCAGAACCTGTAAACCAGCCCCAATTAAGTGTTGTCCTTATAAGAACTGTCTTGATCATGGTGTCTGTTCACAGCAATGCAAACTAAGACACTGCCCCTTCCAATGCTGATGTTATATGGATAGGCATCCACTCCTGGTCCTTTGTGTGGGTGCTGGGGATTTGAACTCAGGTCCTATTGCATGCAGAGCAAGGACTCTTCCCCTCACTCCATTGATTCTCTTGCTCATATCCACATGCAGCAGTTGGACTCTCTTCTGTTTCATTTTTGGATTGTTTTTGAGTTGTCATCCCGTCCTACCCATCACTCTATTGCTCTATCAATGTACAAATTAGTTTTCCAGTTCGATGGATACTTAAAAATCTCCCATTCTGGGGGAGGCTGTGCTGGGAGTTGGGGATAAGCTGGTGAATTAGAATTGCTCCCGGCTCTTTCAGTGCTAAGCTGGGGAGGAGAAGAAATGCCAGGGACATATGCTGGCCCCAGAAATGTGGAGTTTGAGAATGGTTCTCCTGGGGGATAGTGCGGAACAATCTGGAAGGTGGATGGGACTTGTGTGCATAGGAGCTAGTGCATGGGGAGGGGGTAAAGGAGGAGGAAGCGGAAAAGAGGGTAGAAGAGAAAGTGTGTGGTATATTACAGGGAAGGAGACAGAATCAGATCATGGGTTCATGGCTGTAATGTAGAACAGGGATGGGTATGGAGACACGGTTAGAGCATTAGCTTCATGGCTGTAACATGTCAAAGCATGGTCTCATGGATATAACATGCCAGAGCATTAGCTTCATGTCTGCAACATGTCAGAGCATGGTCTCATGCCTGTGGTATGTCAGAGCATGGTCTCATGGATATAAAATGCCAGATCACTAGCTTCATGGCTGTAACATATCAGAGCATGGTCTCATGTCTGTAACATGTCAGAGTATTAGCCTCATGGCTGTAATATGTCAGAGCATGTCTCATGACTGTAACATGTCAGACCCTGATCTCATGCTGTAACATATCAGAGCATTAGCCTCATGGCTGTAACATGTCAGAGCATGGTCTCATGGCTGTAACATGTCAGAGCATGGTCTCATGTCTGTAACATGTCAGAGCATGGTCTCATGTCTGTAACATGTCAGAGCATGTCTCATGGTTATGGGATATAAAGCGAGAGTAGACTGATGGGTTTGCAGATCTCTTAGCAAAAGAAAAATGAAAAAATACTGGAGTGTTTCCAAAGGCAATTAAGGCCTAGTACTGTAAAACCTGATTGGATGGCTATTCTTGATAGTAAACTTGATAACATCTGGAATTAGCTAAAAACCCAAGCATCTGGGCACACCTATGAGGGATTTTTCCTGATTGGATCATTTGAGGTAGGAGGACCTGCCTTAAATCTGGGTCAGAGTTTCCATAAAGACATGGAAGAAGGGTGCTTGCTCTCTACCTGCTTGCCCTCACTCTCACTGGCAGTCCATTCCTTCACTGGCATTAGAGCCTGCTTCTTGAGAATCCCTGTGCATGCTGAAGACGAGCCGAGACACCCAGCCTCGTGGACTGAACAACTACTGAATTCTTAGAATTTCTGTTGGGAGACAGACACTGCTGGAATAATCAGACCTCAGCCTGTAAGCCACTTTAATAAATCCATTCGTGTGTGTGTGTAGTCATATATGTATATATTATATATCTTTCTATGTATATACACATATATGTATGTTCATACATATATACATGTATACATATATACATGTGTGCGTGTGTGTGTGTGTGTGTGTGTGTGTGTGTATATATATATATATATATATATATATATATATATATATATACACACACATACATATATATGGATTTTTTTAAATCTATCAGTTGAATTTTTCTAAAGATCTCTGACTACTAATACACTGGCCAAAAGCCCATACATGGCTTAGGAACTCATAGGCCCTAACAGAGAACCTGCCATTGTTCTGCTAACCGGCCACGTTGTCAAACTGCCTTGTAAATACTTATGTTTACACTCATAGATTACTGCCACTCTCACCCTGGCCAGAGAAATGTCCCTTTACACTGGGCAGCAGTTGTAAACTAGCAACACCCATAACTAGTTAAAGTTTTGAAAATAAATGACTGTCAAGTTCTTGGCCCTACAGATGGGACATTTGTATCACTCTATCCAAGGCCCAGGGAATGTTACAAAAGAGGGGGAAGAAATCTTACTAAAGTCAGATGTTCCAAGGTTGTCTTCACATGACCTCTCACAGCAGCCGTGGGGCTGTACACTAGATGGGGTCATCAACATTCCGGGGGTGATTAGAGAAGGCCTCAGGAGGCCCCAACCCTCCGGAGGGATGTGGGATGCCTAACCATCAGTCTTGCTGGGAGAGCTATTTTCTTCACAGGTGTAGCCACCCTTACACTGCCTTTGCTCAAGTAACCCCCACCCATAAGCAACAACAATTTCCTCAGGTGGCCATATTTGGAATTCTTTTTTTTTTTTCTCCCACCTGAGTTAATATGTCACTGTGCAAAAAAAAAAGGTTATGCTCATTACAGGAGGTGTGACTTCATTGAGAAGAACCGCAGCTCAGGTCTTCAAACAGAGGTGCCAACAGCTTCTCATACAGCGAAGTCCTTAAACAAGACAGGCCTTCTACCTCCGAGACCAGCGGGGAGCCCCAGCCCCTGGCCATAGGAGAGGCTGGAGAGGATCAGCCACCTGTTGCTTCTCTCCTACTAACGGACATGGGCAGTTGGACAATAGGTAGACATCTCAGAATCCAGGCTCCTTGCCCACCTCCAACGAGTTCCACTTTCTGATTGTGCTTGCTTTAATTGGGTCAACGTCAAATAGAAACCCCTGTCAACAACCTTTATTGAACATTCCATAAGAAGCACAGTGTGTGTGTGTGTGTGTGTGTGTGTGTGTGTGTGTGTGTAGGAGCACGAGAGAGTGTGTGTTGACACCAGAGCTCAACCTTGGGTGTCCTTCAGGCACCATCCAGCCTCGCTTTTGTTGTTTGTTGATTCTTTTAGACCAGATCACTTGCTGGCCTGGAAATCTCCAAGACGGCTAAACTGTCCAGCCAGCAAGCCTCAGGGATCCACCGCCTCCCTAGCACACTCCCTACAAGTACATGCCGCCATGCCTAGTTTTTTTATTGGTTTCAGGGTAAAACTCAGGTCTTCATGTTTGCAAAGAGAGCCATCTCCAGAGTGCCACAAGAGCAAATCTCAAAATGAGGAAGTTGCATCTGTAAATTATTGGGTTTTATGAATATTCACAAGTTAGAGGGAAAAGACCATGGGGTTTCCATCTTAGTGGTCACACACCCTGGGTGCCTGGGGTGACCCTGTCGCTCTAACATGTGTGATGCCATGCATGATAGCTGCTATGCTTGCTGCCACTCCTGTGGTGATGCCAGGAGGGCATGCAGGCTGCTCCCGGTGCCAATAGCTATCTGAGTCTAGAAACTTTCAGGAACCAAGGACTCAGGCCTGGGAACACTAGCCTGGGAAGGCAACACAGTTGGCAAAGGATTGACCATGTAAGTGTGAGGACCAGAGATCAATCCCCTAGATTCTGCATTAAAAGAGAGTACAGCAGTATGCACCTGTAATTCTATCGCTGTGGAGGTAGAGTCAGCAGAATTCCTGGGGCTTTCTGCAGAAATGGCAGAATTGGCAAGCTCCAGGTTCATTGAGAAATCCTGTCTCAAAAACTAAGCTGGAATGCAATTGAGGAAACCCCCTGATATTAATTTCTGGCATGCAGGCATGCGAGCACACACACACGCACACACACGCATACCTCTATTCACAGCTCTATGCATGTTAGTCAGCTTCCCTTACTGTGATTGAACACCCAAGAGAATCTACTTAAAATAAAGCGTGTACCCGACAGTCTCGGAGGTCACTCAGCTCCACTGCTGTGAATGTATGGTGAGGCAACATGTTATAGTTAGTTTGATTTTTAATATTTTTTTCTTTAACAGGTGTTTTGTGTTTTGGATGTTGGCAGTAGAAATTGCTAATGTTTGCAAAGTAAAAGGCAACGGTATTCAGATTATTTTCTGTATGTGCCTCTAGACTGACTACTAAACAATCATGGGTTGTGAGCAGATGGAGTTTCTCAGAATGACCCCAGCAGATAGCATAGCTGACCTGAGACCAGATGAAGGCCAAGTTCCAGGAACTTTGAAAAGCTGGGACAAAATAAACTTCACACTTGGGACAGGGGCTGGGATGATGCCCAGATAGTAGAGTGCTTGTTCACAAGCCCGGCTCATACATTAAAATAAAAACTAGGTAAGGTGACATACACACATTTGTGGTTTCTAAGACTGGGGACACAGAGACAGGCAGATCCTGGAGCTTACTGGCCAGCCTGTCTAGCTGCATTAGTGATCTCTAGATTCAGTTAAAGACCCTATCTCAAAAAATAGAGTGGAGAGAAACTGAGGAAAACATACACACACACATACACATATGCATACACATATGCTCACACACACATATACTCCCACACACACACATACACACACATACACATGCACACATTCATACACACACAAACACTTTTGAATGGATACTTTGCATCTCTCCCTCCTCAATAGGCAGAAGGGAATGAAGGCTCTGTAGTGTAGATTTCCTCTTTGGAACAAGAACACATTTCAGAAAACACCATCGCATGGCTTCACATCTGAAGTCCTCAGCACTAGGACAATGAGTTAAACATCTTTTTCTCAGTGTGATGCCATTCATCTTGCTGCCCCACCTTGACTTTGAGGGGTTCCCAATGTATTCACATGGCTACTGGGCGATCAGGAACCCAGAAGTTCTCATGGATTCTACAAGGAATCCTTCTTTAAGCTATCTCCTCAAAATGCCTTTTCTGCAGATTCAGAGTGCATGACTCGTTTCTCATAGGATCTGAAAGTCACAGCTAGAAAGCCAGATCTCACTGTCTGGGGAACTCTGGAACAGCACAGTACATCCCTAAACCCGGAATCTTAGGATCAACTTATCCAGGAACATGACAAGCTGTAGCTATCAACTCAGCAATTCCTGAATCCTAATCCCTCGAAGAGGCACCAGCTGGAAGCCAGGAAGGTGTGAGCTTCCAGAGAATAGCAGCAGCTATCTCCTGTGGGTGACAGGGGGTTAAGAGGCACCCAATACCTTTCCTGACTCCCCTAACGAGTATGAAGACACACTATGTGACCGCCAACTGTGGAAAGTCAGATTTCCATTCTTGACACGCTACTGGAGATCAAGTGATCCAAAGGAGATGCTCTGTCCCCTCAACTCCAGCTAGATTAACACTGTTCATAATTATATCAAAGCTCAGAAATGAACACGCAGGAAAGAGACTCTCATGAGGTCATGTAGACACAGGTAAACGTGTTTAACAGAGGTTCTTGTCAGTGCTGTTGCTTTCGTGGGGGAAAGGTGATGGGAAATCAAAGTAGCACGAAATGACTTGGCTTTGCCACTACAGGAAGGCAATAACTACCACAAGCACACTGGAAGGCATGTACAGTTCACACATGCACAAACGCCAACCATCCTCGTATGCAGCTAACCATACTCCATGGTTATTGTCTATTCTAGAGTACAGTCATACACACACACACACACACACACACACTCACACACACATAGTATACATGTTAGAGTACAGTTACTATATATGGTTACTATATATGCTAGAGTACAGTTACACATACATACATGATCAGCATACATGCTAGAGTACAGTCACACACACAACATAGTCAGTATACATGCTAGAGTGTACTCATACACACAAACACACAACATGTTCAGTATACATGCTAGAGTGTACTCATACACACATACACATGGTTAGTATACATGCTAGAGTACAGTCACACACACACACACACAGGGTCAGTACACATGCTAGAGTACATTCACACACACACACACACACACACACACACACACACAGGTCAGCATTCATTCTAGTGCACACACCATGGGCAACATCCTCCCACTCAATAGCCTATCCCTGTTCAATGTCTCCTACCTGGATGATATTCTTTATTGAGCAAATATCAGAAGTTTTACATGGTAACAAGTTTTCTCCTCTCCAGATAGCATGTATGCACACCTGGCCATTTCTTTCAGTCTTATATATTCACATATTTTAATCATATATTCATAATGATCCCACTGTGAATTAAATGATTCCACAGTTTCCTCATCCATTTTCATGAGTATGCTAGCTCTTCCTGTTCCTTCTCATCTCTACCATACTTTTCCACCCAGCTGGCACTGGTATCAACCCTGGCAGAGCAGTCCAGCCTCTTCCACGCAGGCAAGTGCTCTTCTGAAGGTGCATTGCCTGTCACAGGCCTATCTTTCTAATTAGGTTAAATGTCAAAACCAGAACCCTCCCAATCATGATTCCAACATTTCTATCAGTCCAGCCTCCTGGTTACAACATCCAAACAGGACAGTGTGGTGTAGAGAGATGAACTGACCATTCAAGCCCATAAAGAGCTGCCCTGCCTCTCAGCAGCCAGCCCAGACTCTGAGGCATGATAACCCATGCCAAGGCCACAGTTAAGCACAGCTTGTAAGATGAGCCAACTTCTCTGTCACCAGGGCTTTGCTTAAAGGTTGCTTATCACACAGGCTTTCAAAACATAGGCATCTGTGGAAAGGTAAAACCTGATGCACAGGTCTGTTTTGTGCAGGACTAAGTCTCACTGATAGCTTATCATTCAGGATGACTTGTTTCTTAAGCATGTATATAAAAGAGACATGTTAGATAACTGGGTATTTCTAGAAATGCGGCTTTTTGAATGAAAATGAAGGTTGTCCCAATTCGCAATATCATTGCTTGTTCACCTATGGGTTGCAGAGATGGAAAGGAGCATGTGTGTGAGTATGTGATATGTGATGTGTTGCATGTGTGAAAGCAGTGGTGTGTGTGTGTGTGTTATGGAGTATGTATATATCTATGCAGTGTGAGGGTTGTATGTTTGTGACATGTGCTGTGTGTAGCTGTATATGTATAATGTGTAGCATTTATATATGCAGTGTATGTATGTGATATGTGCTGTGTGTTGTACTGTATATAGCATACACACATACACACATATATATATGAGCAAAAAATGGAAGACACATGTATATATGATACAAGCTATGAGTATGTGTGTATATCTATACGTGTGTGTGGTGTATATGTATATGATATGTGGTATAAGTATGTGTGTATATGGCATGTGCATATCTCTGTACAATGTATGTATAAGGGTGTGTATGTAACACAGCATGTAGTGTGTATGTATAGTATGTGGCATTTGTGTATATCTGTGCTTGTGTATGTAGGATGTACAGATGTGTACATATATGATACATGGTGTGTGTGTGTGTGTGTGTGGTAATTAGTTATAACAGCATTTGTGTTTGTAAGTATGTGGGATGTGGAGTTGTAATTTCATGTGTGGTGTGGTTGTGTGTGTGTGTGTGTTGGGGGATGTGAGATATATGTATATGATGTGTGTGGCATATAGCACATGTATGTACCTTCGCAGTGGGATGTGAGGCATAGATATGTGGCAAGTGAGTTCATTTAACAAATCAACACTCACGTCACATAAGAGAGGACACGTTTTTTTCAGACCAAATTAAGAACTTAGTCATCAATGTCATGAGAATTTCTAACGCTATTATTCAAATGTTTTAGGCAGTACTTGCATGCAAGCTACACATTGCAAGGTGGTTAAACAACTGTAAGAGAAAACACCAACCTTTAAAGTTCAACTCGTCTAGAACCAAAACAAAAACCCAATTAATCTCACGACCCAAGGCATCGTGGACGCACTTAAAGGGACCTGGCAACGACTATTTTGGGTGAACTCTACTCATAGTTACTAAAAAAATAAAGCTGTGAGAAAAGATGTCATTATAGATGAGTCAAATCAAAATTTAAGAATAAATTTCAGAATAAATCTAGTTTGTAAGATCCATCCATAAAGATAAATAGAAGATTAATGAATAAAACAGATGACTCACAAACTCCAGATGTCACTAGATTCATAAGCCAGTAAAAAAAAAATTATTTTAAAAACATTTATTTAAAACAACAAAAAGCCTTTGCTCTAAAGAAAACCAGTCCCGACATATCAGGAAACAACTCCCTCCTTTTCAGTTGGTAAAACCTCCTCTAGGCGTGAGGAGTCAGTGGTAGAATTCTAACTGAGCAAGTGTGTGTCCCTGGGGTCAATTTCCAATAATGAAATTTCCCTAGAGAGCCTGTCATTTTCACCCCAGTAAAGGGGTGATGCCACAAACTGACACAGAAGGGTCAGCAGGATCGAGGAGCAGCCCAGTTTGCCTGGGTGGCAACCACAGTGTGCACGGCTCTATGCAAGGACCTCAACCCTCTCTCCTCGGTTTGATCTTCTTATTCGGGGCCTGCCCTCAAAGTGGTCACATCTCAGCACATCAACCCCTGTCAGCCTTTTAAACTGTGGTTCTAAAGAGCCCTTCTTGTGAGGACCACGTTGGAGCCAAAGGCTGGCCTGATGCAGACCACAGTCTCACAGCCCACAACTGTAGTCTCAGCAGTCACCAAGCAGTTCCAAAACCAGACCTTAGACCCGATTTCTGCAGCGGCTCTTTGGTGCCAGGCTCAGATCAGCTTTCCTTCCTAAAGTCTCCCTGACTGGACCTAGGAAAGAGGAGGAGCAGCCCAAGAAATCCACATGCCAGCCACACTCACAACACAGGTGGGCAGCCCCAGAACCTCAATCCTTAACCCCCAGCCATCTCCAAGCGACTGTCACATCCAAATAGAAAAAGCAAGAGTGACATGTCATGACACTATTCACAGTTCTTAGCTGCTAGGGTTTCCATTCTGTCTATCGGGGGCATGGCTTGTTGTTCATTCTCTTTTCCATTACCACACTTAAGCAAGTATCTGGAATACCTAGAGGGGTTTAAGTCGTGTTGCCACCGAGACCTAGCTGACAAAGTCTAAAACTGAGCCCTCCAGAGTGCATAAGCTCCTACCCTTATTGAACTTTAGGCTCAGGTTGCAGCTAAAGCAGCAGAGTGCTTACCCAGGATGCTGGAGGCCCAGGTATGATCCCCAGCACCAGGAGAGCTCCGTGGACCAGACAGGGCTATGCACACCTGCAATCTCCATACAGAGGTGGAGACAAGAGGATCAGAAGTTCAAGGTCATCATTGATTATATAGTAAGTTCAAAGCCAGTCTGGGACACTAAGACCCTGTCTGGGCATGTGGGGGGAGGGGTGCTTTTTTATGGAACGAAAGAGGTAAACTAACAGCAGGCTCAGAGGTGGCAGAAAATATGGGTTAAGTGTACAGTGCGCTTGGAATCCTGCTGGTTGGGAACTTTTTTTAGTTTTCAGTTTCTCATCCTTCTTCAGTGTTAGCAGCCGCCACAGAAATGGTTCATTTTGTAAACAATCAAAGCCTATCTGGCTCCAGCATCCACCGTGCCCGTCTCAAGTAGATGAACTTGATGTATCTGAGTTATCACTCCTGTATAAGACATCCAGTTGCCACCTACCAGGAAGTACTTCTCGTGGATTGTTTGTGATGTTGCAGTGTAGGAATTTTCCAGAAATCTAGAAAACATCCAGGGCTTTCTTTAACTTAGAAAAAGAAGTGCATAGAAAGGAATTGAGCCCTTTCACAAACTCCAAACCTTCGGGTTTTAGAACTGAGTTCTAGGTTTAAGATACAGGCTTTTGAAGGTTCCAGAAGAATCTTTTATTTATCAGTAACACCATCAGATAAACACCAAAGTAAGAGGTTTTTAGTTTTGTGGTTTTTCAATAAAGCAAGTTGGGTTTGAACTCAACCTGACAAAGTGGGAAATCAGCTCACAGGTGCCAACAGAGAGTCACGTGATTAGTTGAAGGGGACATGCACACAAGGACTGCAATTGTCCTTTAGTGTCTAGCTTCCTTTCTGTGTGATCTCAAACTTCTCCAGAGATGCGGGAACCACCCCTGGGTTTATGCTCACAGGGGCATAAGCATTCACAACTGCTGACAAACAACTGGGCCAATAGCCGTCGTGGGTTCCGGTCACTATCGAATGGTGCCATGCACATCTGTGTGCAAGTGCCTCTGGGGCACTGCTGTACCCTCTTCCAGGGGACAGAAATAGCCTCTGAGTAGACCAAATCAGTTTTCTAGCCCTGGATATATGGCTGCTGACACTGGGATAACTCAAAACTGTCCCCACAGAGAGATCTCAGGCTAAGCAGGCTATCTTATCTTCCTCTGTTGGTCATACGGCCTCATCCCACAAGGGCAAAGCCATCAGAAAAGTGATTTTTCTCCCTAAAATACCACTTTAATTTGTCTGGCTGAATATTCAAATTCCAGATTTACTGACCTACTGTTTGGGCACCGGTCCAGCCGACACCAAGCCAAATGGTTCTTTTAAAGTTCGAGTTTGAGAAACGTCCCTCATTTTGTAAGCAATCCTCTTCGTTCTCCCAGATACGTACCCAGCAGACTTACCCAGCTCTATTTACCTATTTTTAAATGCTTAGAAAAACAAGCAGAGGATGCAATTATGAGACTACCCGAGGTAATGACTATATCCCAGTCACAGTTTAGCCCACAGTTTAGCTTGGGTTTTGTTTGCTTGTCAGGTTGGTTTTGCTCTTTGGGCCTCGGACATATCATTTAAATGAGCAGTATCCATCCTTTTCTGAGATAAACTCAACAGAATGTGTGTATTTTATGCCGATCTGTGTCCCCTTTGTGAAAGTACGGTGAGATTATATGATCTGTGTTCAGTAGCTGAGAGGACAAATTAAAAGCAGGCTGGAGAAGGGGAGCTCCCATGTGTTTCATACCATCAAAGATAATGTACAGTCCCTAGAGAATGTAGTTCTAAGCTACCAAGATACTGCCTTTTAATCTGAAGAAGTGTCCTATGGAAATTGTAAACTGGATCTGCAGCTACTGCTTATAGATCAGACATCTGTCCCACAGGTTTGCTAACATGGGTGACTGAGAGAGCTTCTATTTCAACAGAAAAGCGATGCCCTGGGTGGTGGGTAGGGGAGTGGGGGTAGCACGGTGAAATGAACCTCCGGACTCTCTCCTGGCCCTCATCTGGGCAAAGCGTGGCTGTGGCTGCTGCAGCTGGTCTGGCTGGAGGAAATGAGCGCTTGGCAGACGGGCTGGGGAATCTTACAGATCACGGCATGCTTGAGAATGGCAGGGATTCTATCCATTACGTTGGGATTTTTAAAATCATTATCATTCTTTGTGTTGCACGAAAAACTCCTTTCCAACATGTGGGTCCAAGTGCCACAATCTCATTCCCTCTTAATCCATTAAAAGCTAAGACTTCTGTCACCCTGAAGATAGTCCCAAATGCTCCTCCACTGCTGTAAACCAAAACAGTTCAGAGCCAAGAAAAATCTTTCTGGGTAAGACGCTAGAACCTATCTTGCAGGAAGCAAGGTAGCACCTGCCCTGCCCTCTAGAAGCTGGGCGGGTTTTGCTCTGGAGGGGAACCATGGCCCACCCTGCCGCCAGAGGAGGACACAGAAGTTGTGACACTAGGGCACATCGGGGAGAAGGCTGGCTGCCAGGTCTGACGAGTGTACCTCTAGCAGGCCAGACCGTGATCTCAGGAATGGATCCCTAGGGAGAGAGGGACAGTAGCAGGACATCTGATGAAACCAGGTGACCAAAGCATGCTTCAACAACGATGCCCTGGGGAAAGCAGGCTCCATGCGAGGTGACCAGACAGTTCAACCTTTCCCCCACACGGAGCATTTCTAGTTCACTTGCCCTGTCAAGCAAGAGGATGGCTAAGGAGGGCGCATTTCCTCACATCCAACTGTCGTCTGTGTTCCCTGCACCCTGGGGCTTCAGAGGACATCTGTCCCCAGCTGCCTCTACTACCCGCTCCTCACCGCACCCCGTCCCCAAGACCCCTGACCAGCTGTGTGCTCGGGTTACCCACCTTGACCACATAGGTGACTCCCGGCCCCAGCACCTGGTCGCTAGCGTGCGGGGGCCTGGGCAGAGGCTCGTCGCCGGCCCGGCTCTTCCTGGTGGCACTCATGCTGGCGGCCGGGACGCGGGACCCGGGGGTCGCGCTGCCACCGTCCGGGGCCGCCAGGCTGGGAGCGCTGCAGCTGCCCGAGAGCCGCGCTCCTGCCCGCTCCCGGGCGGCCGACGACAGGCCACGCAGGCCGGAGCTGGAGAGTTTCAAGTGGGACACCTTGTGGAGCAGGTGGCCCAGGCTGCCGGGCCCATCGTCCGGCGCCTTGCGCAGCGCCTCGCCCGACACCAGGTAGGGGCTCGCCGCGGGCTCCGCCGAGACCTTGCCGCCGCTGCCGCTCACCGACAGGCTGTGGAGAAGGTCATCGACCGATGTCACCGAGTCATTCCTGAAGCGGTTGTACTTGGTGCGTGGAAGCATGCCCCTCCGTGGGCTCGCCGCATCCACCCGGGCGCTGCTGCTGCTGCTGCTGCTGCTGCCGGCCCCGGCGCGGACTGCCGCGCATAGCACACGAGCCGCGGTCCCCGAGCGGGACAAGGAGCCCGGGTCCCAGGACAGCCTTTCCGGAGAGGGACAGCCGAGGCCGACGACCGATCCCCTTCACCGTTACAAGGCAGCAGAGCAGCAGCCACGCAGCGCGGGCCCTGGAGACCGCGGGTTGAGGTGGAACGCTTGCCTTGCAAAAGTCATAGTTGCCGCTGGTGGAGCGAGCGCCCAGCTGCTCGGGGCTGCTCCCAGCAAAAACGTGACTCACTCTGAGGAGACCCTTCTCAACAAAGGCTCGGTGAGCTCCGCAAATCACTTCCTGTAGCAAAAAGAGAGAGAAGAAAACGACATCCACCCGCTGACAGCAACTACAGCCAATCAGTTCTCAAATTTCCCTTTTTCTACCTTCGCAGATATTTCCTTCCAATCTTTGCCTTTTCACCTACCCCCTCCCCATCCCGCATTGGTGCCAAAGGTAAATCCAGTTCCTTCAAATGATCTCTTGAACTTTCCGAAACCCATTATTCCATGCTAAGGGTTGTTCTTCCCTTGCTCAGCTCATGTGGATGAAGCCCAGAAGTGTCTGACAGGGATGCGTTCAAATGTGACGAAGGCTTTTTAAGAAGTCTTCAGGCGAATCCTGATGAATCCTGATTTGGAAAGTAGGAAGAATTTTTAAGGAAGAAAAAAAGGGGACCCTTCACCAGCAGATGAATATTTAAGGGGGGAAAAAACCTGTCAGTTTCCTGTGGTTTGCTTTTCTTGTTCAGATCAACAGAGCAGCCATGACGAGTATCTGTGGCGGTGCAATTCCTGGACCAATTCACGAAAAAAAAAAATCTGCACAGGAATTTCTTCTCAGTACAGCTCAGGGGGGTCTTCCCTAATAATTTACAGCAGTCAGAAGCCTTACTCAACTAGGGTTCAGTTGAGAAATCTACTTCCAAAAAAACAGTGCTTCTCTGCTGAGCGGCAACAGGCTCCAGAAATCCATGCCAAAAAAGAAAAAAGAGAAGAGAGGGCTGCGTTCCGAGCTTTATTCCAACTGAATGTGTTTAAGCCCTGGAAGCATGCCTTAGTAGCACAACCAGTCCATTTCAATGTCCTTCAGTTGCTGCTTGCAGCCCTGCAGTCAGGCAGGGGGAAAAAATGCGGCTGTTCTAACTGCCCATCAAATCCACAGCAAGAATGGCCTCATCCTTGGGAGTCAGGCCTAGGCTTGCAGTGACACGCACAGGCCTTCCTTCTTCCTGGCGCTTGGGAGACTAGGACATCGACACCCTCCCGAGGGTCTGTCCAAGATTCTGAGAGCCACTGACCCCTTCCTCGATGGCCTCTGCCAGGTGACCTCATGCGTTAAGATAGATAACCCGCACCACAGAGAAGTCAATCGCTGTCAAAGTTTCCTGGTAACTTCTGTGCAAGCGAAATGCATTTGCCTTCTAACACACTAGCAGGTCACCCTCAGTCTTCTCACGCCCAGGGCTGATCTCGGGAGCCAGCGAGGTTCCCAGGCTTTCTGGGAGCACCAGGAACGGAGTTTAAGGAAAGCCACCCATGGCGGGCGTGCAAGTGAGGCCGGTTCCAGAGGACGAAAAAGCGCAGAGCCAAGGCCCGCCCAGGCGCAGCAAATGCGTCCCCACCGCTCTCCAACCGCGCGGCAGCCCTAGCCCAGAAGCCACCCCGCACTCTCTTTTCTCCCTTCCCCTAGCTCGCATAGCAACAGCAGATGCGCACCCACGGACGATTTCGATGGTGATTAGAGTCCCCCTCCAATCTGAAGCAAGTCAGCCCCACCATTCCCAAACCGTGGTCTTCATTAGAAGCAGACAAAAAACGACAGAATGTGAATGAGATGCTGTTTATGTGAATGAAAGGGCCGGCGAGCGAGCCAGCGTTTCTGTGAATGGAGCGGGTCCTTGCAGCCGGTGCCAGGCAATCCCTGGGCTCAGGCGGCCTCAGCCAATGAGAGGCTGCGCCGATGACTCATTCAACAAAGGCTCGCTCAATAGTGGAAGATTCCATTTCAATCAAGGGCGGGATCTTTTATCCAACAGCAGTGTGGGAAAAAAAAAGAAGAGAGAGAGAGAGAGAAAGAAAAAAAAAAAAAACACCATCCAGATTGATTACAAAAATCCTGGGGAGAAGAGACAAGCCGATATAGAGAGATGGGGAAGATTAGCTTTATAAGGGTGTTGGAGACTGTCGGGTCAGGTCCGGGTGAAGCAGGACCACTCTCTTGGAGGTGAGATGTACCCAAACTTTCATTCACTGGTTCTTCTACCTCACAGAGCAGCCATGAATGTACCAGCTTTTTATTATGAATGCACACAGAAGACCCAGTCAAAGGCTAGCCTCTCCCCCCTCCCCCGAAGTCTTTCCTAATAAAGGAATAAAGAAGACCTATGCAAGCTAAGTCACCAGAGCGGCAGAGGGGATCCCAAAGCTACATCATTTAACCCTTTAGCCAACAGGAGACTTTGGATTCTATTATGAGGCCAACGGAGGGAACCGAGTGAGAAAATATGAATGGCGGTGTAAATTTACATACAACAATTAGACTCGTTGGCGTTAGATGTTAATGTACCAAGAATATCATATAGTACAGCTAAAGCTGCTGTTAGCTGGAAAGTGATACGGATATTTTGGTATACAGGAAAAACGAAAATAAATGAAATAGCCCAAGTGCGTCAGATGGAATTCCACAGCCCCTGCAGGGGAGCTCTGCTCACGTGCGGTCCCCGGAGAGCCCTTTGTTCGCCCTAGGGATCCTGGCTGTCGCTTATTTTAGGCACTATTGCCCAAAGTCCAAGCATCTGGGTTGTCAACCTGCAACAATCTGACACTGGTGAGAAAGGGAATAGATAATTCTAGATGCCATGTTCAAAGTCTGCAATATGCTGTGAATATCACGTGTTCGCTGGATGCTCATGTTGAGTCTAATCCTGGCCACCTTTCTTTCAAAGGGTGAAAAACCTTGGTCTGTGTCATTGAGGAGAGGGACTTTTGGGATGCTCTGGGGTTAGGTCGTCAGAGTGGTGGAGCTTCAGTGACTGAAGTGATTCATTGGGGGCAATAGCCCAGTCAGTAAAATGCTTAATCTTGCAAGCAAGAGGACCTGAATTCAATCCTCAAAAACTCACATTAAAAACAAAACGAATATACTAAGAGACAAACCAACAGGCTGGCGATTCAGTGTAACATAGGCAGAGACAGGCAGATTCTGGGTTCCATAGCCAGCCAGCCCAACCACTTAGCAAGTACTAAGCCAAGAAGAGACCCTATCTCAAAGAAACAAAATGGGACCAGAGAGATTGCTGCCAACTTTGGTCGGAATTCAATCACCAGGAGCCACACAGTGGAGAGAGAGAGACTCGTGAAGTTGTCCTCTGACCCCTTCAAACATGCTCAAACATGCATCTAATGAAAAGCTATTTTTAAAGGAAATATGGGAGGCAGTTCTCTGTCCTCCACATGTAGGTACGGCACACTTCCACACAAGCACACCAGCACAAACATGCAACTGCACATACCACATATCCACACATAAGGAGAGAGACTGAAGCATACACACACACACACACACACACACACACACACACACAGAGGCATACATTTCCCAATCTTTCACTGTACCAGCACCCGAATGGTGGCTCACAACTGTCTGTGATTCTGATCCCAGGGAAGTTGATGTCCACTCCCGGATTCCTCCAGCACTAGGCTCACACATGCAGGCGAAACATCACTATACATAAAAAATAAGAAAGATAGTGACAAAGCGATCTTCCTGCCTTCACATGCATACACACACATGAAACACACATGAACACATATACATGCCAAAAACATAAACACAAATTTTAGGGTGTAATAGAGTACAACAGAGAAGAATCTACTGCGTGTTATAGAGTAAAGGAGTAAAACCAGAATGGAAGTGAGTGCGGGACAGGAAAGGGAGAGAGAGGAACTACTGCCTTTGGAGGAAGTGGACTATTTCACCCTCGGGAGGATGGAAGTGATTGACAGCTTCTTCAGGGTCCAGGTATGAAACAGGAATCTTCCTACCTTCCTCAGAAGGCAAATGCAGAGGATACCATTAAAAGCATACTTGGGGAGATGGCCTCAGGGAATCCAAAAGGACAGAGAGACATCAGAGACTCTCAAGAACCAAAACCCTTGGTGAACCAATGAGTTTATCCGGGTCATTTACTGGAGTACAGGTGAGGGGTTACTTACAGATGCATGGGCAACTCAGTGGCAACTATGTTACCAAAAGCCCCACCCCAGGAACTCGCAAGCCGCCCCACTGAACAGTCTCCAGCTAGCAATCACCTACTGCTTTGATAACCTTGAGACTATGAGTTTTACAAGTCTCTGGATCTTCCTAAACCTCGTTCATTAGCTTCCCCCGACCCCATCTCCGGGAGGAAGTATTTAAATTAGGAGGAAGTAACCACACAGTGAGACCCTCTAGGAATTGCAGGCTTCACCACTTTGGGTTAGCTTTCCTGATAGACGTTTCTCAGATCAGCAAAAGTAAATAAATAAATAAATAAATAAATAAATAAATAAATAAGTGAGTTGAGAAGTCAATGGATTTGGGGGTGGGGTGAGGGATGCTGTCCTTAATTTCACCTGAGTGTCAGGAGAACAACTGATAATAATCTGTGACACTACATGACAATACAGTAGTACATAACCCAGTAATAGCTGAGGGGTTGATGGACAGTCATCTGTAGTGTATATACCCACTTCCCCAGCCCAGGGCCTATGGCTGCCATTGAATAATATTTAGCTGTGATTCTAGGCTAGCTTTGACCTGTTTGCCTCCCCGCATCAGACACTTGCTCTTGGGTGCTGGCCCTGGAGGAGACAACCATTATGAAATGCTACTCAATATCCACACCACCATGTTAGTAGACGGAAACATTTACTCTGTAGATGTGAATGACTGGTGTGGTATTTCAGGACAGACTAGGTTATACTGTGACAACATCTGTGTGGCTCACTGACTGCTCAACACACACACACACACACACACACACACACACACACACACTGGCCAGATGGGGCTTGCTGCCTTGTCTGCTCTCAGGGATGTGACAGGGAGAACACTTCCATCTAAGACACTGGTATTCAGGCAAGAAGAGCCTGGCATTGCTTTTACAGCGCTGCAAGTGTCTGCCAGGAAGCGACAGGAACGAGCCACCTTTGCAAAAGGTTGCTGGGCCCCTCCTGAGATGCTGGCGGCAGATTTTTCTGTCTGCACTGAGCTGCTGTCGGGCCATCTCTGGGCTTGTGGACAGTGTGGTGGGTGTGTTGCTAGGAAACAGCCAATTGAGTGGAGTCCGTGGGAGGCTTCCTACAGAATCATGTGATCCGGGGATGGCCGCACATCCTGTGGTCAGCGGGGCTCTGCCAGGATGATGTGAGAAATAAGTGGCCAGCTGCTGTGACCATGGTGACTCTGCAGCACCGATGAGATGGAGCTGCACTGGGCATTTTACCAGAGCAGACCTCGGCTCTCCCAAGGGTTGTTCAGTGCACCACCCTCTCGAGGTTTTGACCTTCAAACTATATTCTGCTCCGTTAAAGTCACTCTCAGGCCCACCCCTGATGTTTTAGGCATTCGTATTTCCAGTTAACCTGAGCTCAGGATGCAGCTCCTTGATAGTCTATATACCAGCAAGTGTTGCTTCTGTGAAACTAAGTAGCTATCTTGGGAGTTCTCCCTAACTGACATCCAGAGTTAAACTTGTGAGAGTCAGTCATTTTCTCTGAGTCTGAATGTGCCTAGCTGTGAGCATGGGGATGCAAATCCAGAGAGATGGCCCTGGTCTTTGCATTTGAGGGCACTGTGTTCCAGTCTCAGACTGGGCCACACACAACAGAAAGAGACTCTCAAAACATGTTTCTGAAAAGTACGTACTAGGGAAGAATTGTAGGTGAACTATTACATAACCTTCCCAATGCTACGATCCTTTGATACAATTCCTAACATTGTGTGACCCCACCCATAAAATTATTATATTTTTGCTATTGTTATGAATTGAGATGTAAATATTTTTGGAGATAAATGTTTGTCAAAGAGGTCAAGACCACAGGTTGAGAACCTCTGTTCTAGCTACGTAGGAAGTTTCAAGTATATTTATGTCAGGATAAAACTAAATAAACCCAATAAGTTAGATTCTGTGTTGCTTATCGACTCTGTTAGGAAAACTTTCAGACATACAAAACTGCAAGAACTCCGTGTTCCTGTCATTAAGCCTCCCACCTTAACTGTTTGCCAAACCAGCTTCTTGTATACAACCCCACACACACAAAGAATTCTTGCACCTTCATGGAAGAAAGACAGGCAGCCCAATCTTAGAGTTTCAGCCTCCAAAAGTATGAACCTAATAAACTCATTTCTTTACAAAGTCCCTGGAATGTTATTGGAGCAACAAAAATTTGGACTTAAGATTTTGTATTTGAATTTCTGCAGTGAGCTCAGAATTATCCTTGAGAGCTTTCCCATTTTCCGGTGGAAATGAAGCATCAGAATTGGGTTGGAAGATGGATAGAAATTCTTCCAGTCTGACTGAGTCAGTGGGATAAATTTAAATAGATTCAATAGGGTTTTGTTTTGTTTCCAGCGAGATGCTGGGAACTTCTTTTTTTATTTATTTACTTTAGGGTTAACATACAAAGGAATGAGTTTCATTGTGACCTTTTCATACCTACGTGCGTGCATGCATGTATACATACATGCACACATACATACATATTATTATTCTTTGCCTTTGTTCCCCAACACATTACTTTCTCCCACTCTTGCTAGTGTGACCCCCCCTCTTCCTAGGTAGTCCCCCTTGGCATCCATGTGATATATTCCATTTCCCTCTCTGGTCCCTTTCCTGCCTTCACCATCCACATCCGTGTAAATACACATCTAAATCTAAGTTATGTGTGCGAGAGAAAACAGTGCAGTATTTGTCTTTCTGAGTCTGGATTATTGTGCTCAGTTTAATGACCTCAGCTCCATCCACTATCCAGTAAATGTCACAATGTCGAACTTCGTCACAGATAAGTAACATTCCATGTGTGACACACTTATCCTTTCATGGGTTGATGGACATCTAGGTTGTTCTCATGTCTTAACTACTCCATTAGCACAAATAAACATAGATGTGCAAATAACTGGGCCATATGGTCTAGTGCTACCTTATTTTTTTTTTAGAAACTCTTATACTGAGTTCCATAGTGGCTGTACCAGTTTGCCACCAGCAAAGTCTAAGAGATTTTTCTTTCCCACATCCTTGCCAGCATTTGTTGGCATTTGACTGGAAAGAGATGGAATTTCAAAGTAATTTTAATTTGCATTTGTCTGATGACTAAGGATGTTGAGCACTTTTTCAAATGCTTATTGGCCTTCTAATCCCTTCCTTCAAGAACATTCTATACATTAGCCCATAATGGATTGGATTTGTTGAGTTTGGAGTATTTACATTTTTTTTTTTTTAGAGTTCCTAATATGTTTCAGATATTAAACCCCTACTGAATGAATATTAGTGGGGTTTTTCCTCCCATCCTATGGGCTATCTGTTCACTCTGCTAATCATTTCATTTATGGGGGGTTTCTAATTACTTGCAATCCCACTTGTCGATGCTTGGAGTTATTTCCTGTGTTTCTGGAGTTCTTTCCAGAACTCCTTTGCCTGTGTCTGCATCTTAGCATGTCTCACCCTAGCAGTTCCAGAGTGTGAGCTCTTACATGAAGAGATTGGATCCATTGAGAGAGGGGTGAGAGGTATGGATCTAGTTTCACTCTTTTACATGTGGATACCCTGATTTGGTTTGGTTTGGTTTTCCAACACCATTTGTCAAAGAAGCTGACTCTTCTTTTTTTTTTTTTTTTTTTGGTTTTTTCGAGACAGGGTTTCTCTGTGTAGTCCGGGCTGTCCTGGAACTCGCTCGGTAGACCAGGCTGGCCTCGAACTCAGAAATCCGCCTGCCTCTGCCTCCCAAGTGCTGGGATTAAAGGCGTGCACCACCACCGCCCGGCAAGCTGACTCTTCTTCAATGTATATTTTTTTACATCTTTGCCAAACACTAGGTGGCTGTAGCTGTGTGCATTTATTTCTGGTTCCTTTCTTCTCTTCTACTGATCTGTGTCTATTTTTGCCCTAGTATCATACGGTTTTGTTCCTGTAGCTCTGGGATATAGTTTGGCGTAAGGTATTGCAATAGCCGCAGCTTTGCTCTTTCTACTTAGGACTGCATTGTCTCATTACAGATTTTGGAAGAAATGCTTTCGGGTTTTCCTTGTTTAGAATTTAGATACAAGTTTTCATTCTTCATTGTCTTTAAGTACATTCCTTCTCGTCCCAGTTTTATCAGGACTTTTATCATTAAAATATATTATGTTATATTATATATTATATTTGTTATATTATTGTGATTTGAATATGCTTAACCCAAGGAGTGGCAATATTAGGAGGTGTGACCTTGTTGGAGTAGGTGTGACCTTGTTGAAGGAAGTGTGTCACTATGGAAGTGGGCTTTGAGACCCTCCTCCTAGCCATGTGGGAGCCAGTTTTAGTCTGTTTGCCTTTGGAACAAGATGTAGAACTCTCAGCTCCTCCAGCACCATGTCTGTCTGGATGGTGTCACATTTCCTACTATGATGATAATGGGCTGAACCTCATCACCTGTAAGCCAGCTGCAATTAAATATTGTTCGTTATAAGAGTTGCCTTGGTCACAGTGTCTCTTCACAGCAATGAAAACTCTAACCAAGACAACTGTCAAGAACCTTTGTTTTTATTGAGTGATGATGTAATCCTCTGTACTTAAGTCTATGTGCTGTACCATATTGATTGATTTGCATACATTGAACTATCTTTGTATCCCTGAAATGAAACCAACTTGGCCATAGCTTATGATCTTTTCCTCTGGAAGAGCAGTAAGTCTTTGTAACCACTGAGTCATCTCTTTAGATCCTCAATGTGCTCTGAAATTTAGTTTCAAAGTATTTTATTGAGAATTCTTCTGTCTGTGTTTACTAGAAAAATTGACATGTAGTTTTCTCTTTTGCTTGTATTTATTCATGTGTGTGTGTGTGTGCATGCACATGCATTTGAGCATACAAATACATATGCATGCCATAGAAGCACAAACATGAGGGCCAAAGAACAACTTAAGGAAGTTAGTCCTCACTTACAACCATGGGGGTTCTAGAGATAGAATTCAAGTGCTCAGACTTGGTGTCAAGTGTCTTTTCCTACTGAGCCTGTAGCGGGATATTCCCTGCTACATTTGCAATAAAGCTCAGTAATTTGGGAGGAGCTAATGTAGGGGGAGCAAAGAGTAGAAAGGAGAAGGAAGAGGAGGGGAGAGAGGAGGAGACTGGAAGCCATGGAGGACGAATTGGTCGAGAGTAGTTCTGGGTAACAATTTATATCTAAAGGTCAGGTATTGGGTAACAACTCTAACTGTGTGGGTATCTTGTTAATTGAGCATTTCCAAATATATCCTTTGGATAATCTTTAAGCATTAAGAGTCTTCATTTCCACCAGGTACTGCAATGGCAGGTATTGTCTGGGATTCAGCCGAGCTCTGTGGATTGGCAGAGCCATCCCCCATGCTGGTGTCTCGTGGGTGCCAGGGCTGTTATTTCTAGATAGCCTGAGCCCCAGTCACAGCCTCAGGAACATGGCGACTGCCTAGGATCAAACCAGACTGGGCACCATTTTTTAAATATTACCCACAACAGAGCCAGTTCACTGTCCCCCATAGTATTCTGTTGTGTCCTTACCCAGCTGTGGCATCTGGGCACTGCTGGCTTCGTGAAGTGAGTTTGGTCATACCCCTTCCTTTCTAATTTATTGAATATTGCTTCTAGACCTACTTTAAAGGCTCGGTAGAATTCAGCAAATCCATGCGGTCCTGGGCTTTTTTATTGGGAGCCTCTAGATTACTGCTTCAGTCTTGTTGTTTGCTCTAGGTCACTTTACGTTGTCTATACCCTAATTTAACTTTGGTAGGTCACAAAGGGAATGGTCCATTTCTTCTAGGTCTCTTAGGTTTCTAGAATCTAAGTTTTCCAAGTCTTCACTGATGATCCCCTGATTCCACAGGAATCTATTGTAATACCCCCGCCCTCCGTCTCACCTATAAACTATTAGCCCAGTTCTTCTCTCTGTCTTTTGGTTCTGTTAATTTGGAGGTCATTGATCGCATCTATTTTTCTAAAGAATCAACTCCTTGACTGCTTCTATGTGTTGTTCATCTAGTCTCCAATTCATTAAATCCTACCCTGGTCTTTTTATTTCTTACAACAGCTTGGGGCCTCACTGAAACCCAGGCTTCACTGACACAGCCTCACAAAATGGCATCTTATGGTCTCACAGTACCTGGCCTTAGCAGCTCTCTAAAACCACAGTAGAAGGATCTAAGATCTCATTGACACTTGCATCCTTCAAGCCAGGTGCATCTACCAGCTTGAGATGGATGCTGGCCACCTTGAATCACATTAGCAGCAGAACTTTAACACCTTTGTTTTCTGGAAGCAGAAAGAGCCTTGACCTCTCTTTCACAAATCAGGAGTCAGCTGAGTGAGTCTCACTGCAAGGAAACCCCTCCCTTCACTCCAGGGCAAACCCAGCCTCTCCTTAAGGATACAAAACTCCTTAACTGGCACAGCTTCTCGGCTCGTTCTTGGCTGTAACATTAAGTAAGCTTCCTGGTGCCTTTTTTCTTCACACTGTACAGTTTGTATCTCTTTCTTCCCCACTTGCTACTTTGACTGTAGACCTGCATAAACAATGTCAATAAGAACCGCCCCACAGACTCAACATCATGCAGTCATGAAATTTCCTCTGCCAGAGAAATTTTTCCCATTACTATTTTATTTACCCTCAGACAAGTCCTTAGGATACGAGCAGAAGGCAGCCTTTTTTTTTTTTTTTTTTTTTTTACCAAAGTATCACAGGGATGCCCTCTAGCCCCACTGCTGTATTAAAACTGTTGCTTCCCTCCATCTTGAGGGGAGGAGGCCTCTTGGAGGCCCCTTCTGGGCCCCTAAAAGTTCTTATTACTCTCAGCACTATGGTCTTCCAGGCTCCCACTTGACTGGCCCTGTAAGCTGTCTCCAGCTGTCAATCACTTTTCTAGTCCAAAGTTCCAAAGTCTGCCACACCCTCTAAAACACTGAGACAAGACTACAGTTCTCTTCCTTCTTCTGTCAGACCAAAGGTTAGGGATGATTTGAAGTACAGAAAAGGTAATATGCTTCTCCCATCTTTTTGGGGTCTTGGCAAACAAGAGCCAAGTGCCTAGCGGAGTCACTAAGGTGTGCTGGGGACTGCAGGCTAGAGCAGGAGGCAAGCCTGGGTTCAGGCTGGGATGTGGAATTCACATCATCCTTTCTGTAGGTTCCTTCCACTCCCACCTCCCTCCATAATGACCTTTTCACCGTGTGTTCATGAATGTCATCGTCCTCACACTGGGTGACTTTCTCCAGAATTGAGTGTTATAATTAGCTTTAACTGACAATTAGAGCCAACCTAAAATTATCTGGAAGAAGAGATACAATCAAAGATTGTTTATATTGAGTTGACCAGTGGGCATGTCTGTGGGGCAGGGGTGGGATTGCCTTAATTGAGTTGATTGATATGGGGAGACCCAGCCCACTTGGGTGGCACCATTTCCTGCAAAGAGGATCCTGAACTGTGTAACTACGGAGAACCAGCTGCACATAAACTAGCAAATGAGCATGTGTATATCCAAAAGTTACAGTACCAATAGAATCTACTGTGCTGCAATAAATGAAGTCTGTTTGTTTGTTTGTTGTTTTAATCATTGTTATATACAGTATTTAAACCAAAGCATAAAACTCTATCAAATTCTTTAGAGTTATTCACAGGGCTCTCTTGCTCTCTCTCTCTCTTTCTCTTTCTCTCTCTCTCTCTCTCTCTCTCTCTCTCTCTCTCTCTCTCTCATGCATGAAAAACACTGCAGGATTTTCTTAACTGGACAAATGTTTTAATTCACACGACTCCCTCCATACTAGGGAAAAATGCTAATTAGCCACCAAGTGCTTGCTAGAATGTGCTTTAAAAAAAAAAAAAACAATATAATATAGGTTTAAAATAGCAAGGTTCTGTGACAAGCCTTCTTGGGGTGCAGGACTGTCACAAACATGCATTGAAAAGGAATTTGGGAAACCAGTCATGGTGCATTCATCTCTCAAGCGAGCAAGCCCACGGAGTTCGACTGTAATTATTTCAATGCAAAATTCCTGCAGACTCCTCCTGCCGGCTTCCTCTCAGCAAGTCACAATGTGTTTCCATGGCAACTCTGTTGCTAAGGGGGGACCCCATAAGTACATCAGTGTGGTGTCTGCAGCCTGGAGAGGGTGTTAGCCTGAGAGGCCTGTTGGCAGGCACATTTATGTTTCATTTAGGTCTCTTCCCTCTATATATCTAGAGAGGCCTTCACTAGAGAGGTCTCTCTCCCTGGACCAGAGGGGAGGGGTCCCCACTCTCCACTGCGTGTTGTCCCTGTACTACAGCATCAGCTTTCCGTTCAAGGCCCTTCATCATTCTCTTGTGTCCTAAGCACGAGAATCCCAAGACAAACCAGTCACTGCAATCACAAACATCACCAAAATGCCACCCAAGACCCGTTTTGTTGAACATTTATAAATGGCAAGGAGACACTAAACATAAGCCGTTGCAACAAACGGCATTTAGAATCATTAATCTGAAAGATTTTAAATAGTAAATGTTTAGAAAGCCCCCAAATGAAGCAAATCAAAATATTTTTGAAGTCTCCCTTTCAATGTCTCTGAAATCATATCCTGGCAGGCAGACTGTAACATTCCATCAGAAATCCTGAGTGCGGTCCAGAACTTTCCACCAAGCCAACTTTCACTGGCTGTTTTATTTGTTGTTGGTAATTTCTTTAAGTGGCCTGTGTCCAGATTCCTGTTTCTTCAGCTCCAGATGTCACGTAAGGAGAAAGGACCACACTGACAGTCCCAAGGCAAGTCCCAAGTGATCTTGGTGAGGGGTGGGGGTGTGGAGTGGGAGGGCTAAGCAAGGGAGGAGAGGGAGAACAGAGAGGAGAATTCTCCATGAACAAAGTACTTGCTATACAACAACAAAAGCACCTGAGTTCAGACCTCCAGCATCCATGTAAAAATCTGGTATGGCAGTGCAGATACCTATAACCTTAGCATGGGGAGAAACACTGACAGACAGACCTCTAGAGCTCATCCTACACAGACTCATCACAGCGCAAACAGGGTGGGGGCGGGGGTGATATCTTGAAAGCATTACTGCCCTGAACATCATGTTGGCCCTGCCCTCAAATGTTGGGCCACTCCATCATTGACAGGAGGTGACTACAGTGTCCAGCTCCTGAGCCCACATCCCTATAAAGCCAGCTTCATGTCCCATGGTGCAACTTGAGCAGGCATATATAAACAGAAGGGGTAGCCACACACAGGCAAGCCCAAACCCCCCAAGGGGATGTCAAAGTAATAAGTGCCAAGGTTGGCTCTCATTTGTCCCAGAGTGAACACTGGTTCCTAGAGACTCACTCCTCCTCTTTCCTCTGTCGCTTGGAGACCTGTTATTTCACCCCATACCTATGAGGAGAGACCTAATATGACAGGACCTTCTTTCTTTCTTTCTTTTTTTTTTTTTTTTTTTTTTTTTGGTGGGTTTTTTTTTTTTTTTTTTTTTTTTTTTTTTTGGTTTTTCGAGACAGGGTTTCTCTGTGTAGCCTTGGCTGTCCTGGAACTAACTCTGTAGACCAGGCTGGCCTCGAACTCAGAAATCTGTCTGCCTCTGCCTCCCAAGTGCTGGGATTAAAGGCGTGCACCACCACCGCCCGGCTAGGACCTTCTTTCTTGGGGACACCAAGTACCCCAGAAATCTTCAAACTCTTCACTCCAGAGTCCCAGAATTCTGAAAGCTCTTTTGATTTTCACAATGGAATCTGTATTTGGTAGGGTTAATGATTTCATGGGTCCCAGCCTTTCTTTTCAACTAAGTCTTGGTTGTTCCTGTGTGGTCCTTCCTCTGTGTCAGTCAGATCCCACACAGCCACAAACTGAGGAATAAGGTGGAAAGAACTACCCAGAGGCTCTCTTTTAATAGCCATGCTCTTCCTTGTTTGCAGAGGGAGAACATCCTCAGTGTGTCACTGTAGGAACCCTATCCTGTGGAACTGCCCCTGCAGCATGCACTATGTGTGGTCACTTCAGTGCTCAGCACTGGATGCCAGCCCTCAGGCTCAGGACAACACTACTGACCTTGAGGGAGGACAGGGACACCTTCCCAGGGAAAGATCAAAATAATGACACTTCCCCAGGACAGGGATGCATCTGGCCATGACCTAACAGATTCTGAAGCCTGGATGAATCAAGAGGAACCAAGGTTAGCCCTGTGTCAAACCTGCATGGGTTTAGGAACCCACTTCCTTCATGACCTTGTCACCAATCCTAAATAAAACTAAGACTAGTGGCCACAAGTGGGAACTTAAGGGTTCTTTGGAAAGTGAGTTTTGTTGGATGGTGTTTTGCTGGGGCAAACATGTGGAGTATTTTTCTGAAGTGGATGCAAGTGAAAGGATTTTGCTAAGGCAGACAAACATGTGGAGTATTTTCCTGAAGTGGATGCAAGTGAAAGGATTTTGCTAATGATGGAACATTTTGCTGAAGCAGATACAGGTAAAAGGCTAAGGCAGACTCGTGAAGGAACGTTTCGATGAAGCAAACATAGATGAAAAGATGTTCTGCTAAAGCAAGCATGAAAGGACACGTGATGAAGGATTCTTCACTAATGACACGCATGTATTGGTCCACCTTACATTGTGTAGTTGGGCTGCATTTGTTGGGACTCTACAGGGAGAGATGCACCAAAAAACTTCTGGTGGTGTGCTGCAGTTTCTTGCCACTTCCTCAGACTCCAGCTGATTGGCACAGTGATGTCAATTGAAAAAGATGCACATGCTGAGGCAAGACCTGTGGAGGACACCTAACAGATGGAGGGAGTATAAATAGGACTCAACGGATAGTGACAGAGGATTGGGGCTTACTGGTACAGCTAGCTGTACAATGCTTGTTGGTCTCGAGTCTTCACTGATCTTTACTTTGCTGAGAGAGACACAGCCAAGAAGTTGTCCTGGTGTTCCTGTTGGCCCTAGTCCCTCTGCTGATTCATACCGATTCTACTGAGGCCTGGCTGTCTCTGTTAGGCCATGCCACCACTGCTTCTATCCTGACACTACTGAACTGGACTGCTGGTATACCCATGAAGTATTTGCAAGTAGATCAAGCTGCTGCTGCTGACTTGTGAATTAAACTTCTGATTTCCAGACAACACAGATGGGAGTTGCTCCAAAGAATCATTTCTAAACTGAACCATTGCCCCCATATTCTTTCTTTTCCACTACCTCTGGTGGGTGGTGGACTAGAAGGTAGGTTAAAGCATTTAACAACTATCATTAAAAGTAGGCTTTGAAAAATTAAAGTTACAGTGACCCCTTGCCAAGAGCTGACTATACAGCAAGCGATTTGTGGAGTCCTCTCACACCTGTCTCATAGAATTCCCACAAGCCAAAAAACTGAGAGTGCTTGTCTGACCATGGGTCATTGAGTTAGGAAACTACCTAGGTGCAAGTCTAGGTTTTTTCAGGTCCCTATGGTCCTGATTCTGACTCTGAAATCCAAGGGATTGCCATTCCCCCAACTCCTTTTAAAGATAAAGTCTTATCATATAGCTCCTTATGTATCCCAGCCTGGCCTTATCTGGATCTTATTTCTGAAAAGATGCAGAGTAGGGGGAGCAACAAGACTGTGGAGAAGGTCTCCCCCCACCCACCACCCAAACACATTTTCAGTACAGATTGAGTACACCCACTTCAGGTGGGCTGGACTCTAGAAGGAAATCAGTAGAGAATTAAGAAATTCTCCAGATTTTATGCATGGTCAAGCCAGCTTGGGTTTTCTGAATCTACCTGGACCTCTCCGCATGCAGTTAAGGTGTCTGCTCTGGGCAGCCCAGGATTCTGTCTCCTATCATGTGTGTGGTCATTCTCCATCCTCAGGTGGAGACTACACTTCCCTCTACAGTCAGCCCACTGGCTCACCAGGCATTTTCCACATCTGCAGATAGTCCCTTTCTTGTTCATTTAGAAGCTCCCCCAGCACAGGGTTTCTTGCTTTTCCATCTCATGGAAGCTGAGGCACAGTCCTCTTATGAGCTGTCTCATGAAAATGTAAAAACAACAACAACAACAAAAAAAAAAAAACAGCTCAAAATAAAGGAAAACATTCAAAACTCCAGTGGGAACCATGTTACACACTGCTGCCTCCTACTCTGCATCAGGGTCAGAACAGAGAGGATCACACCATGGAGAGACTTCCTGAAGCTCCAGTGAGCATAGCCATACCAGGCTGTCAGGCTGTGGAAGCCAGGGATCAGTGCTGAAAGCCATTCTAAGAAACCTGCTGTTTCTTAAGGGCTCTTTTGCCTGGAGAGAACCCAACACAATAGGCCACACATTACTGGGTATTAACCCATGTTTTAAAATGTCAACTGCTGTTGGGGATTGGTTCTAATGCTTTGAATTTATGCAGTTCCCCAAATCGAGAACCTGCATGTCCAAACACTGAAGGTTCTTGTCCCCAATTGGTTTTTCATTGATCAATAAAGAGTCAACAGCCAATGGCTGGTCAGATAGACTGAGGTGGGACTTTAGATTTATGCAGGCTAGGAACTGGGAAAGAGGAAGGGGAGATAGCCATGATTGGGAAGAAGAAAGACCAAACCTAAAGGCCTGCTGACATGTGAGAATCAGAGTTACTGGCCATGGGCCACTTCCTCAATTGGACCTGAAATGAAATCTAGAAAGCAGAGATGAAATCTAGATTTTAAAAGATGCTAACTCAGGAGTACCGGAGGGGAGTGTTTGCTAGCAGGAAGGATAAGAACTGCCCAGCCATTAAGCTAATCAAAGCATATTAAAATTAACTGGCTCTTGAGAGCTTGCTTGCGTGTATGCATGTGTGTGTGTGTGTGTGTGTGTGTGTGTGTGTGTGTGTGTGTGTGTGTGTTTCATTCTCGAATCCTGCTAGCCCTTGGGTGGGTACACACATGCTACCAGTCAGGAGTACAGAGCGAACTAATTACCCCACTGCAAACTGCAGCTTCCACTTTCAAAAGAAAATATTGTACACTCATGTTCCCTCATTACTCCCCCCTAAAAACAGCTCAGACCCTAGAAATACGTTCATGGGTAGCCAGAAAAGATGCTAAAAGTGTGTGTGTGTTGGGGGTGGGGGGATTACAGCTGATTTACAATCCATTAAAAATGTTTTTAAAAATAACTGACTGTAGACTTCAGAGATTCGGGGATAACACGGTGGGGAGGCCTCTGAGTTTTATTTTTAGCTCTTGCATAGGTCAGCTGCTTGCTGAAGGAGCCTGAAGCCAAGAACCAACAGACAGAAGGGAAGGAGGGAGAGAGGGAAGGGAGGGAGGGAAAGAGGGAAGGAGGGAAGGGAGGAAGGGAAGGGAGGGAAGGGAGGGAGGGAAAGAGGGAAGGAAGGAAGGGAGGGAAGGAAGGGAGGGAAGGGAGGGAAGGGAGAGAAGGGAGGGAAGGGAGGGAAGGGAAGAAGGGAGGGAAGGGAGGGAAGGGAGGGAAGGGAAGGAAGGGAAGGAAGGGAAGGAAGGGAGGAAGTCAGGCAGCTGGACCTAAGATGGGAGAAGGAGGGACATACACAACCCAGTTTGAGATTTTCTTATGGCTTTCTGTCCCCAGCAATAGGCAGTAAGTCTGCATTTCTGTGTGGGTTTTTCTGTCCCCAGAAATAAGTTTCTATTTCTCTGAAATGCAGCCCATGTCTCACACGCAGTGGGTCTCTCTGTACTTGTTATACCACAAAGAGCAGAGAAGGTTGAGGTGCCCACTTGCACCCCAGTCAATTATGAATGACACAGACAGATGCAATCCCCATGGTAGAAGGGGCCCACAGACTGCTTTAGACAAGCAGAAAAGGGTAGGGAGGTAGACACCAGTAGACACTCCAAACCCAAGTCGAAATCTGAACTCCTTAATGTGGCTGTTGTCCCCTGCTCTAGGGGTCCTTCTCTGCTCAAGAAATTGATAATGGTGTCAATAATCCTTATTTCCACACTGCACTAAGCCATTTTCCTGTCTTTTAATTTTTTAAGTGGTGGAGAGGAAAAGAACCCATGCTGCTATATGATACTGGAAGGGAGGGAGGGGAGGGAGGGAGGGAGGGAGGGAGGGAGGGAGGGAGGGAGGGAGGGAAGGGAGGGAGGGAGGGAGGGAAGGAGGAAAGGGGGGAGGGAAGGAGGGAAGGGAGGAGGGAGGGAGGGAGGGAGAGAGGGAAGGAAGGAGGGAAGGAAGAAGGTGGGAAGAGAGGGAGGGAGAGAGGGAGGGAGGGAGGGAAATTTTAGATTGACCAAACATATGACAAGAACAAAATGAACCAAACATTTTTACTCCTGCTCTTTCCATACCAAAGGATCAGGAAAGGGAGGTGTCCAGGAACCTCGTGGGGACCCATGCAGGGCTCCTGTAGCACTGAGTGGCTGATCTGTACACATCAGCAGTTTCAGAGCCCCAGTGAGCTCAGACCAGTTCCACAGCCAAGGCACAAGCAAATGGGACAATACCCCCACAGGCCAGAACGGACTGACTCTCCAGTCAAAGTCAGACTTGACACATGCACAGGGACATGCACTCTGACTCAGAATCTCCAGGCTGCCACAGAGGAGGTGTCTTCTCCTCCAGGTGACAGAGTGGAGGTCGCTGTGAAAGTCCAATGGCACAAGCCAACCATGCACAAGCAAACCAGACAAGCACTTCAAACTTCTGAAAACTGCCCGAGGAGCTGCATCCCATAAAAGCAGAGCAGATTTGAATAAGATGGCTGTCCACCAAAAAGGAGAATTTGACTAGGCTCAGGAGCACCGCAAGACCCAAAATGTCTCCACAAAATGCAAGAAAGTCATCAGGCAAACCAAGAGCCAATATCAACCACTGCAAATTATCCTGGAAGTTTTACAATAGAAAATTTTCAACCAAGAAATATTAAGTTATAAAAAGGGCCAAAGGAGGGCTGGAGAGATGGCTCAGTGGTTAAGAGCACTGACTGCTCTTCCAGAGGTCCTGAGTTCAATTCTCAGCAACTACATGGTGGCTCACAACCATCTGTAATGGGATCCAATGCCCTCTTCTGGTGTGTCTGAAGACAGCTACAGTGTACTCACATGCATAAAATAAATAAATCTTTTATTAAAGAGAGAGAGAGAATCAAAGGTAATTAAATGAAAACTAGGACTCATTGAAACAATGTTAACTCACCAGTAGGACTCTATAATAAGTAGAACAGCAATAACAAGATAAAAATCAATGAACATGAAGACAGAGGAACAAAATGTGGTCAGCCTGAATGGCAGAGATAAAACAGACTGAGAAATGAACAGGGCTTCAGGCATCTGTTAGGCAGCAACAAAAAGCCTAGCATTAACATTACTGGAGTCTCTTTGGAGGAGTGTTGGAAAAATATTCAAAGAACTAATACCCCCACAAGTTCCTGAACTTAGCATAAGAAGCTAAATAAAGCCCAAGTTTGATAACTTTTTAAAATCTAGGAGCTGGGAATATGGCTCAACAGATAAGAACATTTGCTGATCTCTCAGATGACCCAAGTTCAGTTCCCAGCACCCACATTTGACAGCTGACAGTTTATCACTCCAGCTCCAGAGACTCTGGCGCCCTCTTCTGGCCTTCAGGCATCTGCACACACATGCACATACCCATCTACAGGCTCTGGTCCAGTTCTTCCAGACAATGTCTGCCTACCAACAGAAGGTTCAAGAGTCCAGTAAGTTGTTCAGTCCATAAGGCTGGATGCCTCAGCTGGTCTGAAGTATACGTCAGAATCCTGAAGAGGTGGGCTCCAATGCCAGTGGAGAAATGGACTTGTTCATGAGATCGATACAAAAGCAAACAGACAAAAAGAAAGCAAGCTTCCTTCTTCCATGCTCTTTATATTGACTGCCAGAAAGTGTGGTCTAGATTCAAGGTTTATCTTCCTATCTCAAAAATCCAGATTAGAAGTGGATTTTCCAGCCTCAAATGATTTAACTAAATAAAAATATCCCTCACAGATGTGCCCAGTCATTTGGGTTTGGAATTTACAAATTCCAGATGTAGTCAACAGCTAAGAATAGCCATGACAAATAGCAACAGAAATTCAAGCTGTGGAGGTTTCAGAGAGGAATAAGGACTTTGTCAAGAACTGGGCTTTTGGTGACTACGTGTTTTTCTCCCAGTACCTATGTCAATAGCTCCAACTGCCAATAACTTTATTTCCAGGGGATCCAAGCCTCTTCTTGTCTCCACAACCTATGGCTATCAAGCAAGCATGGCATAGCATGCACACATGCAATACGAACAAATAGATGAATATGTTATTTTAATTTCTTGAGCAAGGTTAGTCTAAAGAAATATAATTTGTTTGGCAGAAGAATGTTTAAGACAGCGTAACAGCCAGACTGTGGCACGGTTGCTGCTTACTGCTCTTAGTCAGATTTATAGTGACAAAAAGCAGAAAATGGAGCAGAACGATGTGGAAAACATGCAGTTTGACAAGGAAATGAGCTTAAAATCCAGCCACAGACAGAGCTGGTGAGGATGAAACGTTTATAATTATTAAAGAGATTATCTGTAATTATTAAGGATATTAGCACCATTAAAGAGAAGCCACTTGCCTTGTCCAGAGATAACAGGAAAGATCCTTTGAGGCAAGAACCCTCCACTGGGTGCCCCCAAAATCTTTAATTTAAAAGAGAATGACTGAACAAAGAAAACCTTAAGACACCCTGCTCAAACAGGGACAGCTTTTCCCAGGTGCAGCCTGCCAGGCACACAGAAGCTGCTGTTGGTGAGGTGCAGTGGGACCAGGCTATATATTGCATTGGCAACAGAATCTACAAAATGTGTAACTGTAACTAACAATATCAACTTAAGTTCTTAGCACTAAATGATTACATTAGAAAATAAGGTCTTACATATCTTTGGTTTCTCTCTCAAGAACTTATTGGTAAATGGATGTCCAAATCAATGTGGAAGGGGCAGGACAGAAGATGTGACTAAGAGAAATTACAAAGCCAATGAACTGAACATGGTAGAGAAAATTAATAAAGCAAAATGCTAGATCTTTGGGGGGAAAAAAATCAACCATTCAAATTGGTATACCTCTAGTCAATGACAAAGTTAAAACAGAAGACCCAAATTATCAATACAGCATGGGGCAGAGGCTCTCTCAAGAGACTCCCCACCCATTAAGAGACAGATATGATTGTGCTATGAACAACTTTCAATTTATATACACAGTGATTTAGATAAAATACACCCATTCCTCAAACGCACAAGCAATGTGAGCAGAGGTAACATGACTATTGATGAATCCACAGCCATTAGAATTTGAATCGGTAGTTAAGAAGCTTGCAGAAAAGAACTCGCCAAACACACGTTTTCACTGAAGCAATCACTCACTAAATTAACATTCATGCTTCACGTCTAGAAAATCAAAGAGGGTGAAATAGTTTCTAATGCTATTGTCCTGAGATCAAAACTAAACAAAGCAGTACAGAAAACTACACCCAACTTCTCTCATCTTATAAATAGCCCCTCAATAAAATATTCCATTGGACCCCGTGGAGAGAATATCTTGTGTATTGTATGGATGCATCATCTGTCAATTAAAAAGCCTATGGCTTATGGCTTAGGTAGGAAGTAGAGGTGGGACATCTGGAAGGAGAAAGGATTCTGGGAGAAAGACAGGTGGGAATTTGCCAGGAAGACACATGGTACCTGAACACAGGTAACCAGCCAAGTGGCAAAATATAGGTTAAAATAAATAAGTTGTCTTAAGTTATGATTCTAGTCAGAGAAGAGCCTAGCTATCCGGCCAAGGTATTTGTGAATATATTTTTGAGTCTGAGTCTTATTTCTGGGAGCATGGGGCTGGAAGGAAGAACCAGGACTTAACTCCAACAGGATCCAGCAATGTGCGAAAAGAACTGTATAATACGATCTAGTGGAATTTATTACAGGAATGTAAGGCTGGGTCAGTATCTGAAAAGCAACTTAACCTACCCTATCAACAGGCTAAAGAAGAGAAACACATGGAATAAACTTCACATTTGTTATTAATATCTTTTATTTGTTCTTTAACAATTTTATACATACAAACAACGTGTTTTGATCTTATCTACCTCATCTACCTACCTCCTATTCCCTTAAGCACTTCAAAACTTTCATGGGGTGTGTGTGTGTGTGTGTACGTGTATGTGCATGTATGTGTGTGTATGTGTGTGCATGTGTGTGTACGTGTGTGTGCATGGGTGTATGTATACATATGTCTGTGTGTGCATGTATGTGTGTGTGCATGTGTGTATGTGTGTGCATGTGTGTGCATGTGTGTATGTGTACATGTGTATGTGTGTGCATGTGTGTGTATGTGTGTTCATGTATGTGTATTGTGTGTGCATGTGTGTATGTATACATATGTATGTGTGTGCATGTTTGTGTATGTGTGTGCATGTGTGTATGTATACATGTGTGTGTGCATGTATGTGTGTGTTTGTGTGTGCATGTATGTGTATATGTGTGTGCATGTGTGTATGTATACATGTGTATGTGTGTGTGCATGTATGTGTGTCTTTGTGTGTGTGTGTGTGTGTGTGTGTGTACAGTGTGTGTGCAGTGTGTGTCCCTCCGAGTCCAGTCAGTGCTGCCTGCTGTGATGTTGACTAATCCCGTAACTCCCATAGCTGCTGGGAGTTCATGAGTTCAAAGGGCCCTGTGACATGCAGAATACAGAATTGTATAGCTTTCATCTTAATCCTTCATCTCTTATATTCTTTCCAACCCCCCCTTCTCAGATTTCCCCTGAGCCTGTCCTAGAGGGTGGTACAGATGTCCCGCTTAGGGTTGACGGCTCAACAGTCATTTGTTCTAGCTGCAGGGTCTATCTCTGCAGTAAGTGCTGCACACTGCAGACAGGCGCTTCTTTGGCCACAGCTGAGAATAGTCCTAATGTATGGTCAGTTTGACAACGTGTTTGTTCCTCCCTAGAACCTGTGGCCTTCTGAGCCATAGGCTTTTGACAAGGTCCACAGGACAAATTCAAGCTTGCATCCTCTCCTGTGGCACAGGCCTCAGATCCAGGCAGACAGTGGTGGACTACCTCTCTAACCTTTAGTCCCACCATTTTACCAGTGGGTACAAATCTCCTGGGCGGCTGATATTGTCACACACAGATAAATCTCCCTCTAAGTATATTTTTGGGATTTTAATACTGTAATTTCATATTCAATTTCAAGTAGAAATACTTGTGTTTAATTTCATTTCTTCTTATCCAAACTAACAGACTAACCTCAGGATTACAATGAAAAAAAATTTTTTTGAGGTATAAATAATTCAAAAGCTATTTCTAGCCCTAAATTCTAACGCTGTTTACATTAGACAGACATTCTAAAATACATTCTGAACACCAATCTATTTTTAAATTGTTGAAAGGGGTTTCACCAGCCACCTCACTAAAAGAAAGAAGAAATAATAAACTTGAGAATACAAAACAGTTTAAATTGTCGCCAGCCATTTGGACTCTTCTCTCCTGCTAATAGCAGCGCGGCGGCTTCTGGATGCTAAAGTCAGCGATTGTTCAGTCTCGTTTCAACACTGGGCTTTCTCGGTTCGGGTGGATCTGTCTGCTTCCCTGCCTCACCTGCTTTAAATCCTAGCATTGGGAGGCTCCAGTCACCACAGGGGCCACCGCTGGATTGCTCCAGCCCACTCTCCAAATCCTCTTCCGCAAGAGCCTAAAATTGTTTTGTAATTCAGTAGGATAAGCGCCTGGGCGCTGACTTGGCTTCCCTGGACTCCACGCCTGAAACTCTCCCTCTGTACCACCAACACCCCTCCGCCGGGTGGTTTGACTGGTTATCCTGGGAATGGAACTAAACCTCCGCCTCCCGGCATCCTCCCTTTGCGCACTTTGTGGGCGCGGCAGACGCTAGGCTGGACACACGTAGGTGGGTGGTGCCAGTGCATGGGTGATGGAGGGGTACTGGATGCTGCAGGCGCACGTGGGTGTTGCTGGCTCGTGGCTGCTGTAGGGGCGTGGGTGTTGCTGGCTCACGAGGCTGCTGCTGGCAAGTGGCAGCTATAGAGGCGTGGGTGCTGCATGCAGCCGGCGGCAGATCAAGAGTCCCAGCCCAAGAGACTAAAGCAGTGTGCTTCCTGTCCCAACGCAAAAAACCCCTAGAGGTCCTGGAAATGCTCCTAATACTGTGAGGTTCAAGGTTCCAAACAGGAAAGGAAAAGCTCCTGAAGACGCAGAACAAGGGTGGGGCTGGAGAAAGGACGAGGGGGAGGGCTGAGATCGGGATGTAAAGTGAATAAATAAATGAAAAAAAGAAGATAAATAAATAGGCTATAAGTATTTATAACTTTAAAACAAAACAAAATCTGTGACACAGGAAACCTCCCAGAGCCGCTCTTCAGAGGCTCCGGAGCCAGCCCAGCAAGGCCCCTTTCCAGCCATTAAAGTACCCAGCAGTTCCCGTCCCCCATCACCCTCACCCAAGAAAGAAGACAACTGGACTTCTTAGAGGTAGAAAAATGAGAACAGGCCACTCATCCCTGGGGCATCCATGGCTGAGGTCGGACCCGCCCACACCCCTTTCAACAGCCTACATTGTGTCTGGTTTGTTTACTCAAATGGGCATTAAGCAAACTGCAATTACCAGAGTCTCACTGCCTAGAGGTATGCCCAGCCCCAGCGTGAAGAGAAAGGCCATCTGACCAGTGAGCTCCAAGAACCAGTCCTGTCTCCATCAACTAATGATCTTCTCCAGATCCCACACAATACATTGACTCCTCAGCTCCTTCAAATTCATGTCTACAGAAGTTCCCGTTCCCAGAGGCCCTGAGGGGGTGACATTGAAATATTCCACCGTTGTCCCCTTTGTCTCAGGAAGCAACCAGGGTTTCTTTTACTGCTCTTGTTTTGGTTGGGTTGGTTGTTTGTTGTTGTTGTTGTTTTCAAGAGGATAGGGTAGTGGCGGTAAGGTAGGTTCTCAGCCCAGGTTAGCCTCCGATTTGCTAAGTAACCAAGGCTGGCCTTGAACTTCTGACCTTCCTCAACCTCCCAAAGTCTGACCACACTTGTTCATTTTAGCCAAGTTAGGTACCTCACACACAAATACCTAGACAGACAAGAGCACAGCCTTTCGAGCAGTACTGTGGTACAAAAATGAGTGTGTGGATACCAAGAAAAAAAAAGTTTTCTTTTAATATTCTGAACATCCCAAATTTTAAAAATAAATCCTGGAGGGATAGTGACAAGCTAGACGGGTGAGGGAGACAGGGCACCTCTTCTAAAGTCAATCCCTGCCCTGATCCCCTGCATTTCTGTCCACACCATTGCCAGCCTCAGTCTTTTCACTTTAATTCTTTCAAGACAGAGCTGACTTTCCCAGAAGGGTATGCTCAGGCCTGGATGGTTTTGTCCTACTATGTCATCTGTTAGAAACCTGGCCCTCAGGTGGGAGTGTTGACAGCTGGTGGCCTTTGAGAGGTAGAGCCTGGGAGGAAATAATCAGGTCAGGGGCATCGCCTTCATGGGATGACTAATGTTGTCTTACAGCAGTGGGCTCTGTGTGGTAGAGATGGGGTGATTCTCCTGTACCAGGTGGTGACAAAGCACTGGACTGGCTCCCCCACAGCCTCTGCCTTCCTTGCTGGTGCTCATACCCCAGCCGGCGTCCTTAACCTTCTCACAGGATGTGAAAGGCCAGTGGCCCTGGTAAGGACACTGGGAGATAAAACAAACCTCTTTATACTCGGGTATTTTGTTACAGCCACAGAAAATGGGCTCGTTCCAGTGACTTTAGGAATAAGTAGTATGTAACTGAGAAGGTAGAATACACTTGGGAAGATTCAGTTTCCAGTGGGTTGGCTCGTCAGCCTTAATCCTGTTCCATGCTCTGAACTCCTGAATCAGCCTTAGCTAGAACCAGGATATGACTGTACTCCCTGGCTCTTGAAATCTAAAACAGATGCTCTCTCTCTGAACAGATGCTCTCTCTCTGAACCTGTGTTGAGGTACCAGATACTAAGGAGGATGCCATACAGAGATCTGCTAGACTACAGATTCTCCCTGACTTCCTCTTTTTTTTTTTTTTTTAATTTATTTATTTTATGTATATAAGTACACTGCTGCTGTCTTCAGACATGCCAGAAGAGGGCATCAGATCCCATTACAGATGGTGGTGAGCCACCATATGGTTGCTGGGAATTGAACTCAGGACCTCTAGAAGAGCAGCCAGTGCTCTTAACCGCTGAGCCATCTCTCCAGCCCCCCACCCCTTCCTCTCTGATGTTGCCAAAGGCCTCCTTCAAACAGCTGGCACCTCACTGAAGGCATGCTCTCCAGGATCCCTCTAGTGGCCCATCCGCATGCCCTCCATACATGCTGTCCCCATGAGAAATGGCAGCAGGGTCATTCAAGTGGCCTTAATAAACACAGCCTGGAGCCTGAAGACACTCAAACAGGAACCTGAACACACTTGTAGAAGGCACACAGGTTATAACTGGATCGCTAGGGTTATGTAAATGTTTACATTCTATATCATGAGGAAGTGAGAGCTTATAATCCATGACGGTGAAAGGGTAGAATCAAGAACCAAAGCATTCTGTGCAAACAGGGCTCTATGCATTAGGCATGGAGTCTCAGCTCTAGCGGAGTCTCCTGACTGCTCAGGAAAGCCTCCAGGAAGCAGCCTGCAAGGACCTGGCCTGAGGATGCTGTCCCAGTAGAGCACCCAGGGAAGCTTAAGGACTTCTTTGTTTTAGGTTTAGTGTGTGTGTGTGTGTGTGCGTGTGTGTTCATGTGCACATGTATGTGTGTATACACACGAATGCAGGTGCCCTCCAGAGGTCAAAAGTGTCAGATTCTCTAGAGCTGGAGTTACAGGCCCTTGTGAAAGACCTAGTGTGGGTGCTGGGAATTGAATTCAGGTCTGCAAGAGCAGTATGCACTCCAGCCCCTAAAGATGTGTGGTTGCAAGGACACCCTCCTCTTACTCAATAGCATGTGTACTGAATAAGAGATTATAGGGAGACAAGGGAGAGCACCCAGTTAGGGGAGGAACCTGATCCCTCATCCTGCACAGAGACCCTGATCCCTCATCCTGCACACAGAACCTGATCCCTCATCCTGCACACAGAACCTGATCCCTCATCCTGCACAGAGACCCTGATCCCTCATCCTGCACAGAGACCCTGATCCCTCATCCTGCACAGAGACCCTGATCCCTCATCCTGCACAGAGACCCTGATACCTCATCCTGCACAGAGACCCTGATCTCTCATCCTGCACAGAGACCCTGATCCCTCATCCTGCACAGAGACCCTAATCCCTCATCCTGCACAGAGACCCTGATCCCTCATCCTGCACAGAGACCCTGATCCCTCATCATGCACAGAGACCCTGATCTCTCATCCTGCACAGAGACCCTGATCCCTCATCCTGCACAGAGACCCTGATCCCTCATCCTCCACAGAGAACATGATCCCTGATCCCGCACAGAGACCCTGATCCCTCATCCTGCACAGAGACCCTGATCCCTCATCCTGCACACAGAACCTCATCCTGCACAGAGACCCTGATCCCTCATCCTGCACACAGTACCTGATCTCTCATCCTGCACACAGAACCTGATCTCTCATCCTGCACAGAGACCCTGATCTCTCATCCTGCACAGAGAACCTGATCCCTCATCCTACACAGAGATCCTGATCTCTCATCCTACACAGAGATCCTGATCTCTCATCCTGCACAGAGACCCTGATCCCTCATCCTGGACAGAGACCCTGATCCCTCATCCTGCACACAGAACCTGATCTCTCATCCTGCACAGAGACCCTGATCTCTCATCCTGCACAGAGACCTGATCCCACATCCTACACAGAGACCTGATCCCTCATCCTGCACACAGAACCTGATCCCTCATCTGCACAGAGACCCTGATCCCTCATCCTGCACACAGAACCTGATCCCTCATCCTGAACAGAGACCCTGATCCCTCATCCTGCACAGAGACCCTGATCTCTCATCCTGCAAAAGGGACCCCCCCCTGATCCCTCATCCTGCACAGGAGACCCCGAATCTCTCATCCTGCAACAGAGACCCTGTCCCCCCTCCCCCGCCATATCCCACCCAAACACAAAAAATGCCCCCTCCTGCACAAGAAACCGATCCCTCATCCCGACAGAAACCCCGACCCCTCCGCCAGAACCCCCATCCCCTCATCCTGCCACAGAAAACCT